>MUGJ01000314.1:27439-41808 GCA_008931945.1 Penicillium sp. BW_162_3FA | reverse complement strand
AATTGTGTGTGTGTGTGTGTGTACCTGTCGAAGGAAAATCCGGGAACAAGGATCGAATTCAACTGCCTAGTGGGCCCTGCCGCAGTCTACTCCAAACTAGGGCGACAGCTGTCATCTTGTGACCTTCGATCATATCCGTCTGAGCGTATCTACTACAAAAGTGCGTGCCTCCTTATCGAAATGTGTCCAGCACTCAGAAAATGGTACCAGTGAATTATCGCCCTTGCACCTATGTTTTATATGGGACGTCCCCCGGGCTTATTTTGTATGGCTCATTCACGAGGAGACCAGAATGAGAATCGTGACATTTGCGATCGCGACGATAAACGGACGCCACTGCATTGGGTGAGATTGAATACGTTCAGCTTTGATAAACCTTTCTATCTACGTATTCCATAAAGCTGATAAGGAGCACTGTGTATACAAACGGACTCGAAATCGGTTTCACCGCTTTCCTCTGTTCAATTCTTTGTAATGTGTTTTGCATGACGCGTTACCTCGCATGACTAGGTTACCTGCAGACAAGGAAGACTTCATTGAGTTCACACATCCTAGTGGACGCGGCACAAGCAAAGAAAGTTTTGGCAATCCCTGTTGTCCTGGTGCTTGAAGAGCATCCTTGTTGTCGGGAGCCCATTCATCAGTAGACATGCGGCCAATGCGATCGGAAAAGCTGATCGAAACTGTTAAAATTGCCCAATTGAATATGCTCAAGTCGCTCACTAAAGGTTCAGCACACTGTCCCTAGGACCCAGTTTTAGAATCCAAGGTACAGCTCTTATTACATGCGAGGTTTAATCCTCAACAACGGTCCCAGAATACGCAAAATTACAGATAATATCCTTAATCCGTACACTGCTGCTAGACTAGGGACAAGTCCCATCGGTTTAATCTAATATTATAGCCTTGCCTGATATTATGGAAGCCTTAAGTCCTCGCTAGGTTTGTTTATTCTCTAGCCAGATGCCCCCTTAGCCGGCAACGGCCTACGGGGAGACCTAGGGCGCAGCCGCCGAAGCCAGTCTTCGTGATCCTTCTCTTTCACAATACCATCGCCTTGATCTATATATTCAAGCGGATCGTTGGGTAATGTAGGAGCGGTCCACCTTTCTTCTGCATTATCGGGGCCCTAGTACCGTTGATATCGCCGATGTGTTAAACGAAAAGTGATTCGACTTCCTACACCCGCTAGTACGGACGGAGTATTTTCTAAGGGTTTATTAGGCTGCCCCGGGTAGATCGAATTCTCTTTTAACCTTAGTACAGATAGCGTGGAGGAGGGATAGTCTAGATAGCGAAACATGTCAGGAGACTGCAAGGGCTAGCACCTCCGTTTATTAGGAAGTCGGGCTATTTGGGAATAGAAAAACAAGAAGAGGTAAATAAAAGCAAAAGAGTAGAGCATTTAGCGCTATTTATCCCGTTAGTAGGACGTTTCTACCCGTATTTGCCTGGTCTGCTGCTTCTAGCTTCCGAAGAAAGACGCCCTCAGCTTCGATAGAATATTTCCTTAAGAGGTAGGATATAAACTATATAGATGCTACTATATAGGGACTCACACTATTAATAGTGAGGTATGACTATCAGATTTGAAAGGAATTCCGAATGACCTCAATTATGTAATAAGCTTAAGCCTCTATAAATTTAGTAATAGACAGAAATGCATCTGCCGGCTTTCCTTAGACCCTAAGAAATACTATATACAGTTCAATAAGGCCAGAATTACGGGGCGACCCCTCTAGGAAGATAACTACTACCTACTAAAGACGTGCTTAGTCACTAGACCCGGTCTATAAGCAGTGACAACAGCTATAGGCCCTCAACCGGATAACTAGGTTCAAAGTCTACGAAACGTATCTATTATAACAGCTATAGAGCCTTATTGCAATATATAGGCAACTGCTACAAGTCTGAATTGAGTCGTCCGATGTATTAATCAGGTAAGGAAAAGGCAGGTCTAATAAATTCGAACTATACCAAATATCTAGATTAATCAACCATACTAAGCCATCAGCCCTATATTTACAAAACTAAGTAGACCTTTTATATAGTAAGGTGAAACTAGTCCCTAGGTAGAAAGACATATTTGTTAGGATGGGCCTAACGAGCAACCAAAGGCGTGCACAGGCACGGCAGCAATGCCGTAAGGCCCTGGCAGCCCATATTTGTAAGAGTCTACTATACGAATTCGAGCTACGGCAGACATACAGAAATAAGTTAATCTAGCTCTCCAGATAAACGACTATGCCTATCAATTCCTCCCTAATACGTGCGTTTATAGCCTTCCGTGGAGGACGGCTACACATAGTCTATATTGCCGGGCAAGGAATATTTGCTGGATACAAATCTCGGCAACGGCACGGTCGGCCGCTACTAAGATATAATATAACAGCTTAGTCCGTCGTTAGAAGCGGCAACTCTACAAAGACAGCAGCTAAAAGGCACAGACTATGACACAATATCCAGAGAAGAGGTAAGTACCCGCAGCCTCTTCTACTTTTAGCAGTGTAAGAGCAGCAAATCTAACATCTATAGCCTAAACCCCGAGAACCCGGTTCCGTATCCTTCGCGGAAATGATTAGGCAGCTAGAGTATAAAAGGCAAGTCCTTTTTATCGATATTAAAAGCGCTCGAGCCTAGTCGGAAGATCTACTATATAAAGATAGAGAGTGGTAAGAAAAGACCTACTACCTCTAAGAGGAGCTTTAAGGATGTTAATCCTCAATTGATCAGCTCGAGAGAGAGTTAGAACAGGGAAGCTATGGAATCATTGTAGCTATTACGGCCTTACAGAGCTCCTAGTCGTCGAAAGAGGACAAAAGCAGCCTATAAGTGGATAAAGAGCACCCTAATACGCCGTTATATAGGTAGTAGTGCTTGATTCTTTGAAAGCTCTTAATAGAAAGCTCTTCTGGGATTCCTCTATAAACATTGCAAATCTCTATATAAAATACCCTAAACTAGAATATCGTCTACTAGGTCGCCGTTTTATCCTTTTAATCTATTACTATCAATAAATTACTTTATATATAAAAGTAATATAGCTTAATAACTATCTTTCGTGCTTTTTTCAGTAGATCGTGAATCTTTCGTACGGTTCTTTTCGTTCTAGGTTCGCTCTCCTTTTATACCTTATCAGACCGTGATATAAGAATAACTTGATTAGGGAACTAACCTAGCGAGCATCGTGTTGCTGGCTGATAAGTTCCTTAGGGTATATTTGTTCCGGCGAGGGCGCTCGGGATCTTCTTATGCGGTCTATCTCAACAACCCGTTCTTCTATGGCGTAGGGAAGTAAACAGATATGCGAGCTAACGTTTACCTCGCGTTCGGGAGAGAAAGGCCGGCTTATTGCTAATGCTAATTGTAGCTTATATGTGAGACGCTGCGTTCGACGGATACCTCTAGAGCTTGCTATATCGGAGCCTACTAGAAACGGGTTGATAGGCCTTGACTGAGGATTAAGTACGGGGTAGCTCTTATGGACGGCGGTAACTTTTGTAGTTTGCCAAATAGTGGCTCTATAAATCACTTGAACTAAGTACCTACTGACGGAGGGTAGTGAGGAGCCCTAGTACCTTTACAGTAACCTAGTATACGTAATAGTTAAAATGTGCTATACAAACCGCTCAATTTCGAATTAACAGGATTGAGTGTTTTAAGAGCCAATTGCAAATTACGAATCCATAACCAGCTTCACGCGCCCATTGCATACTTTAGTATGGATTCCGCAGTAAGTGCAAGCGAATATTTCCTCTGATAACTTGACTCTTTATTGAGTTATAATTGTATTTTCTATATCCGTGGATCGAGAACTACCACTTCTAGCAATAATTCTACTTTTATTCGTAGGATTCGGCCGCTGTTCCGCTTCAGTTTGTTGAAGTAGCGAGTTGATCAACACTTCGACCGATTTCGGTTCCCTATCCCCCAGCGCCATTCCCTACTCTCTCAAAAGGTAGTCCGCGACAGCCCCAAGTCGTGAATTGACGCTATAAAGCAGCTCGGCCACTTTTACAGTATCGTCCAATTCCTTGCTGGTATCAACCAGCGTATGTCGCGCTATTGCTAGGTCATGCTCGTATTTTGCGATAATCTTTTCCGCTCTAACAGCTCGCGTGTTGAGCGTTGCAATCGTGCGAAGAATTTCCTCAACCAGGTTAGCTAAATCCGTAATTGTGAAGGGTCGGGAGATAAGTACCGAGGGATCCATGTTTATAATCCTCGGAGGTGAGGTAGGAGGTTGACAGCTGGTCATCGAATATAGAGAGGCAAGTGCACGTTCTAAACGTATTGTTTCCAAAGAGAATATTGTGTGTATGCGAAGTGGAAGCAGTGGAATCACTAAAGAGGACGAACTTCAGCATCTGTTAAGTCTCCCGATGCTTTTCCTCGCCTATCTCAGGAGCCTTTTTCATTGAAAGCTTATGAGATATAAGATAGATCTGCATGTGGTTTCCGGATTGTTCACCTGAGAATTTCTCAGGAAAACGTAAAGGTGCATATTATTTTTTGTCACCATATGCTAGAGAATTGTCGGTTTCAGAATTGTAGCTAGAGGCCTGGATGCCGCCACGCAGGTTCCCATATAGTGTTGACCACTTATAATGGATTCTCAATATTAGTTAATACAGAGACCACCTTAGGCATTAGGTCCTTACGTGATAGAGCTTTTTATAATGTTTTATTATGCCAAAGAGCTAGATCCACTACCTCGTGCTAGTCACCCTACATGTTGTAGTGAAGGTCTTTGAAGTCTAACAGTACACCTCCCATGGCCCAATAAGGTTCTTCATACATCATCAAGCGAAAAGGTCTACTACTGAATATCTCAAGCCTACTCTCATCATTCGAAATGCCTTGAATATCACATTGATCATATCACATTCCAAGTATGTAGGTTTTTAAGGCCCCCCGAGGCAAGAATGCAACTAATTATATGTTCCAAAAGGCAGTGCAAAGAATCATGAGAATAGCAACGCACTCTTTATTCCTAGACTTGTATCCCGACATTGTCCATTTTGTATTTTATCTCCACTATATCTGTGATGTAGAAGGAAACACGCCTACTATGTCCGCCTGAATCTCGTCATCGGCTGGTAGAGTCTCGAGGCTAGGCACTAATAGGGCCAGCGTGAGAATCAAAAAGAATAAGAAAGTGAATAGTATGTAAATGCAATTCCCAAGTAATTGGTAGAAAAGCATCTTTTCATACTTTAAGTCTCAGAACGTGGTCATCCCTAGCCTTCCAGCCACATTTCCCTTCACGGAGTCACATCCGGTGCATTCTTTGAGATAGTTCTAAAGTTCGCTCTGCCGCTCGGGGAAACTAACAGCAGGGGGTTTTGGAATCACTAAGCCAGGCGAAACATTAGGTCTATAATCTGCCGGCGTTCTATGTACCGCTGTTTGTGAACGAGCCCTCTGTAAGGATTAGTTTTTACCTAGTCCCTTCTACCTCGCCACATATCTTACTATGTCTTCTAAGGCTGGAGCAGGAACATTAGGGTGAGAATGGTATGTGTAGAGCCTTCTGTTTGGTATTTCTATAATCAGCCAACTTCGAATACCGTATAGACTCTAAAATTCATTGTGACGTCGAAGAAGATTGTTTCGGCGCTTTCGCAGTTGTTCTTGTTTAACTCGGCTTATAACTGGGGCCATTCTTATAATCTTTAAGATTGACGTAAGAATCTGGCCGGTAAGGCTATGCTCTATTAAAGTTGAAGAAAATAAGTACCGAGCACTTGCAAGAGAAATCGTAGGATGTAATAAATGGTGCTCTGCTGCAAAATGGAATCTACAACAGACCAAATGACATACCTTACGTTTTAACGGCCCGTTGTATTACGAAAAATGTGTAAGGTTATTATTGAGTGGCCATTTTGTACTAATCCCTCTCGTACTCATAATATATCAAACAACCATACGTCCTTCACGTATGTATTAAACGCCGTATCTTTGATTGTTGAGGGCCGCCCTGCGATAAACCAAAGGTCCATACTAATCTACTTATGTAATTGTTGTGGTTGTACAAAACTTACAAGATAATAGGATCGACCAAGCTTGTCTTGAATTCGTGAGTTTCCCTTTTGGTTGCGCTAATGCTCATGTACTAACTGACAGTCTTACTTTTGAATATTTAATTACATATTTCAATACTGTAAGCTCACTAGCTAAACGCATTGGGTGTTTAGCTTCCAACGAGGAGTCTATCCTCCTGAGGATTTCACCACGTAAGTATGCCGTCTCGGCTTTACAGTATGGATGGATGGATGGATGGATGGATGGTTTCATTTACGCTGACCCCTCGCTTTGAGTTGGATTCTAAACCACAACCCACTAGGCTGGGTACGGATTCGTATTTTGGTCTAGTGGTTAAATCAACTTCGACGAGAGGACAGCGTAAATGAAACACACACACACACATACTGTACCTACTACAATACAACCAGACGCTCAATTTTTAGATAATTTGCACATCGCACTTCCGTCCCAATTGGGTATTCCTTTTATCGTTTCAATGTTGCCTTATGAGAAAATGATTGTCTTCGGTGGGATATGAATAAAGCCCTGTTTGTGGTAGGGGTCACATTCCTCTCTTTGGTAGCTGTTTAACTTGAGGTTCTTTGAAAAAAGAGCAAGGAGACGGTTGGAGTGCCCATAGATCAATTAATGTGGAACTTACTTATCCGGTGTAACTTGCCTTAATTACGTACGCGGGGCTGCTGTTAGGCCTGCGATAGTAAAGAAAGGTAGTAGCCATCCTCCAACCATGACACCCATTTAGCTCGCGACGCGAGTTTCTAACTGGCCCTAGAAAAGTGTCGTGGTTCGAACAGAACAACTATAACAGGCCGATGGGATAATAAAGCTGATACATTCCCTTATACTGCCAAAGTTGCCGTAGTATTATATCGGCGGCAGGGAGAGGGGACCGTTAGAGCCATTCTGATGCGAGAACCCAATCCAACGCATGGAGCGGCATGGCTTCAATACAGCAAGTGGTATCGATATCGCGGGAGACGACCTGGCTAATCGATGCTGTATCAATCGGTCTATGTTATGGATCCTTAGATTCGGTGTTATAGGTGTAAGGTTTGTTTGATTGATCGTGGCGTTCCATTGTTGAACCTATCGTTGGGAACACTACTTGGCTTGAGAGCTATCGGGTCTGTATTCCGAATATAATATAGATTTTGCTGCGCCTATAAGAACTGCTTCCGAAGGAAGACTAACGGGACCTCCTCGGTATAGGCTAAGTTGAATTACACTATCGATACGATATTCCTTTAGCACGTCATTCTAATACAGAGTTCTATTATATTTGAATCCTAAGTATGTTGAACGATGATAAGGGTTTCCAACGATCCGGCTGAATATCGATTGAAAATAGCTAGAACCCCAATCTATACTGGAAGAGAAAGGTTTTATAATCGATAGGTTAATAACGGTGATAAGGACGTTTTATAAGGGCAGTAAAGTGTAAAGCAATAAAGAGAATGGATCTGGTTATATAGGGCCGCGGATAGTATCTACAGTGGCAAAAAGTACCCTAAAGGCCGGTAATGGAGCTTTATATGAGGCTAGGCGAGGTTATGGCTCTAATTGAATATATAGAATAAATGATTGAAGTGGAAGGGCGCTAGCTAGGGTTAATAGAAATAGACGGATAAGGCTGATGTGTATTAGCTAAAATGGACCTGATCTGTTAGCCTGCTACTAAGGCCAGAGATTGATTATAGCTAGCCCTACGGTTATTCTAGTGCGTGGTAAATCCTTGCTGAGGGACAAACTAAATGGGCTTAATATTGCCGCTGGAACTGTTGGATTAGACGTCCTTAGACTTTTGATTATTTGTAACTCGTACTTCGAGTTCTAATTGATCATTCCTATCTATCGTTCTAACTAACGTAATAATAATCACATTTATCAAATCAAGCTAATGAATTCTACTTGTATAATTCAAATTTTCAGTATTGGCTATGTGTTGAGGTATACTATTAATAATCTATTGGGTTCAATTGTATTATTAAATATCTTAATTTCCTTAGTGGACTGTAATGGCCTACTGACTAAGTTAGTTTAAGGAACTTTCTTGGAACTATAAACTATCTTTTGCTATATATAACTGAGAGTCTAGCTTAGAAAGGTATAGGATTTTAAATAAAATCTAAGTGAATGGCCGATTTTTCTGTAATCTGTGATACTTAGTAAGTTATCCGTGAGAATCATACTTGCTATAATTAAGAACTGGGTCTCCTAGAGGGTTACTATTGAGATGGATTACAATTTTGAATTGAGATAGAGTTGCTGCTAATAATAATAGTCTTAACTCGACGTTGTTTCTTAGGGAAGGGCAGAACAAATCGTAGTATATGGATACCTTGAGGCTGATACTACTATTAGCGCTAGAAAACTCTAAGTTATATCAAAATGCTTTGCAAGATAGCTATAGTATTGTACAGTATGTATATGAATATACCGCTTATGTGTGATATACTTGCGGAGAAGATTTCTTATTTGTTTAGCGAAGTTCGTCTGTATATTCTAGAGAGCGAGGATAAAGACTGCGATAACTGTATTAGTTGGATCGATGTGATTCGTGAGGGGCCTCTTTAGGCTGAATAGTATAATGAGAAATACCGTTTTCGTCTTCGCAACCGACTAGAGGTATTTGAAATGACTCAATTTGACTACGATTTGATCGTTTCCGGTCTTCCTCGAAAGCTTTTTTGTTTACCTAGAAACCTATACTAGCGATATTCTTACGGAAATCAGCGTAATAGATTTACTAACGTCTGAGATGAGGGCCTAGAAGAGTGCTGCTACAGAAAGTAAGTTGTCTTCTGATAACGGCCTTTATTTTTTATTTTGTTAACTTTTGTTCACAGTCACTAAGAATATTAACGATAGTCTCAATCGATTGACTGAAAGACTTAATAAGCTTGAAGACTTGGATGTTCCTGAATACTTGTTTTAGGAGCCTCTAATAGCTTATCCTGGTACTAATATGGGATATGGCATACCTTGTCGAGGGTCTAAGAGTGCTTTAATTACCAGGTCTAGTGGCAAAAAAAGGAGATGTGAGCCTGACTTGGAAGACCAATCCTCACAAAAGACGCATCTAATGGCGACGCGTAGCACTATCTCATAGCTAGCGATGGACTGATGAAGAAAAAGAACTTGCCACTGTGGTTCAAATCGAAAGCAGCCTTGCCTAGGGAAGACATCGAAGAATGAAAGTGGAATTGTGGCTGGAAGTCGTAGTTCTCGATCTATAGATGTGGAAAATACAATCATGACTCAATGAAGAGTCGAGTTATCTGAGAAAATACTTGCTTGCACTTAGTGTAGAATCCATACTAAAGTATGCAATAGGTGCGTGAAGCTAGTTATGGATTCGTAATTTGCATTTATCTTTTAAGGTACTTGATCCTATTAATTTGAATTTTAGGGGTTTGTATAGTATATTTTAACCATTATATATATTGGTTTGCTGTAAAGGTACTAGGGCTTGTGATCACCCTCTATTAGTAGGTACTTAGTTTAAGTGATTTATAGAGCCACTATTTCCTAAACTATAAAGGTTGCCGCTATCTATAAGAACTACCTCGTGCTTAATCCTTAGTTAAGGCCTGTCAACCTGTTTTTAGTGAACTCCGATATGGCAAGCTCTAGAGGTATCCGTCGAGTATAGTATCTTATATATAAGCTACAATTAGTATTAGCAAAAGGCCGGCCTTTCTCTCCCGAATGTGAGGTAAATGTTAGCTTATATATCTATTTACTTCCCTATGCTATAGGAGAACGGATTGTTAAGATAGACTGTATAAGAAGATCCTAAGCGCCCTTATTGGAATAAATGTATGCTAAGGAACTTATTAGCTAGTAATACGATGCTCGCTAGGTTAGTTCCCTAATTAAGTCGTTTTTATATCATGGTCTAACAAAGTATAAAAAGAGAACTAACCTAGAACGGAAAGAGCTATATAAAAGATTCACGATCTACTAGAAAGTGTACGGAAGATAGTTATTAAGCTATATTGCTTTTATATATAAAGTAATTTATTAATAGTAATAGGTTAAAGGGATAAAACGGCGACCTAGTAGACAATATTCTAGTTTAGGGTATTTTATATAGAGATTTATAAAGTTTATAGAGGAATCCTAGGAGAACTTTCTATTAAGAGCTTTTAAAGAATTAAGCACTACTATCTATATAACAGTGTATTAAGGTGCTCTTTATCTATTTATAGGCTGCTTTTGCCCTCTTTCGATAACTAGGAGCTCTGTAATACCGTAATAATTGCGATTATTCTACGGCTTTCCCGTTCTAACTCTCTCTCGAGCTAATCAATTAAGGATTGATATCCTTGAAGCTCCTTTTAGAGGCAGTAGGACTTTTCTTACTACTCTCTATCTTTATATAGCAGATCTTCCGACTAGGCTCGAGCGCTTTTAAGATCGATAGTAAGGATTTGCTTTTTATACTCTAGCTACCTAATCATTTCTATGAAGGATACGGAACCGGGTTCTAGGAGTTTGGGCTATAGATATTAGATTTGCTGATCTCGCGCTACTAAAAGGAGAAGAGACTGCGGGTACTTACCTCTTTTCTTAATATTATACTATGGTCTATGCCTTTTAGCTGTTACCTCTATAAAGTCGCCGCTTCTAATAATAAACTAAGCTATTATACTATATCTTAATAGCGGCCGACTGTGCCGTTACCGAGGTTTATATCTAGCAAATATTCCTTACCCGGTAATATAGACCATATATAGCCGTCCTCTACGGAAGGCTGTAAACATATGTGTTGGGGAGGGATTGATAGGTATAGTCGTTTATCTAGAGAGCTGGATTAACTTGTTTCTACATATCTACCGTAGCTCGAATTTGTATAGTAGACTCTTATAAATATAGGCTACTAGGGCCTTATAGTATCGCTGCTGTGCCTATACACGCCTTTGGTTGCTTGTTAGGCCTATCCTAATAAATATATCTTTCTATCTAGGGACTAGTTTTATCTTACTATATAAAAGGTCTACCTAATTTTATAAATATAGGGCTGATAGCTTAGTATAGTTAATTAATCTAGACATTTAGTATAGTTCGAATTTATTAGACCCGCCCTTTTCTTACCTGATTAATATATCGGACGACTTAATTTAGACTCGTAGCAGTTACCTATATATTATAATAAGGCTCTATAGCTATTATAACAGATACGCTTTACAGATTTTGAACCTAGTTGTCTGGTTGAGGGCCCATAGCTATTGTTACTGTATATAGACCGGGTCTAATAACTAAGCACGTCTCTAGTAGGCAGCAGTTATCTTCCTAGAGGGGTCGTCCTATAATGCTTACTAGGTTGAACGGTATACAGCGTTTCTTAGGGCCTAAGGAAAGCCGGTAGGTACATTTCTGTCTATTACTAAATTTATAGAGGCTTAAGCTTATTATATAATTAAGGTCATTCGGAATTCCTTTCAAAACTAATAGTTATATCTTACTATTAATAGTATGAGTCTCTATATAGTAGTATCTATATAGCTCACATCCTACCTCTTAAGAGAACGTTTTATCGAAGCTAAGGGCGTCTTTCTTCGGAAGCCAGAAGCAGCAGACTAGGCAAATATAGGTATTAACGTCCTACTAGCGGGATAAATAGCGCTAGATGCTCTACTCTATTGCTTTTATTTACCTCTTCTTATTTTTCTATTCCTAAATAGCCCGACTTCCTAATAAATAAAGGCGCTAGCCCTTATAGTCTCCTAATATGTTTCGCTATCTAGACTATCCCTCCTCCACGCTACCTATACTAAAGCCAAAAGAGAATGTGATCTACCTAGAGTACCCTAGTGAATTCTTAGGAAACACTCCGTCCGTACTGCCCGGTATAGGAAGTCGAATCACTTTTCGTTTAATATATCGGCGATATTAACGGCACTAGGGCCCTAATAATGCAGAAGAAGGGTAGACTACTCCTATATTACCCTACGATCCGCTTGGATATATAGATTAAGGCGATGGTATCGTGAAAGAGAATGATTACGAAGACTAGCTTCGCCGGTTGCGCCCTAGGTCTCCTTGGGGGCCGTTGCTAGCTAAGGGGCTATCTGGCTAGAGAATAAAACAAATCTAATAAGGACTTCAGGCTTCTATAAGATTAGGTAAGACTAAATTATTGGATTAAACCGATGGGACTTGTCCCTAGTCTAGTAGTAGTGTACGGATTGAGAATATTATTCGTAATTTGGCGTATTCTGTACTTGTTGTTAGGGATAATAAACCTCGTATATAATAAGAAGTGTATCTTGGATTATAAGACTGGGTCCTAGAGACGATGCGCTGAATAGTATGAGTATTATGCCTAAATTGGGAATATAGATAGTTATATCAATTCATTAATATAAACCTAAGGCCATTATTACAATATATATGTCGTTCTAGATATAACAGTTCTAGTGCTATTCGGCAAAACATACTGATCAGCTTTGGTTGAATCATAGAAGTCTGCCTAGGGAAACAAAATCCCCTACATATTATCCGCAAAGCTATCAGGAGAGCCTGTAGATAATGTTTGTATTTACTTGTTCCGGTAATGTAAAGTCGTGGTTGGCCTTCTGAGGTAGTGGTAGGATGACTAAGCTGATGTAAGCCCGATTAGACTGGATACTAAAATCATAACAGAGAGGGCAGTCGCGTTTCCTTAATTCTTCTATCTATAGGACGACTAAACCCCCGATAGGTTAGTCAATTCTCATAACCCTATTAAACAGGGAAAAAACCACAATGATATCTAGCATTATTCCAATTAATTTATGGACATTTAACCGCTGGCCCTGGGTCTATTTTGTTAGAATCGGGGCAAAGCGACTTGACTGATCGAGGTCTATGCTAGTTTTAGTACATTGTGAACAATAGATGTTAAAGAATTAATTGCTTACTCTCCTGTATTCCATGCAGCTTTATATTTAACAGGTGCATTTACTAATATAACACAAGGTATAGAAGGTGCAATAGTTTTAGAATTAGCTCACGGTTTTGTATCACCTATAAGGAAATGGTCAATCAGGATTCACCTTTTTACCTTTCTCAAGTTATTACGTACTGCCTATATCGACAGAGAGCTGGCCCCCTCGAGTGAGTGCAGGCCAGTTAAAGATACCTCTTCTAATTGAATATAGCAGCATATGAGATTTTTTGCTGGTAGAGCAGACAATTACCCGCAATAATCGCTAGTCCCGCAACTTGTTAAAACGGCAAAAGAAGCTCGTCGCGGGACTCGCTTGTTATGAGAAGACGACGTAAACAACTCTGCCCTCTTCATACTAGTGGACAGTGGTATAAAGGGTGCGTTTCCTGGAATAAAACGTCGCCAACATGTTTGCTGCGAACACAGAGACTATGGACAGCCCCGATCATAAGCCCGACCTGTGTCCACCACTCGAGCACGAAGATCTATTCTCCGTTCATCTAGCCGACTAAGCGGCGGAACTATGGCTGGTTAGTGTGTTCTGAGAAACCGTGACCTATACTAATCTATTGATAATAGTCGCCTGAGTTGATATTGCCTCAAGATCGCTAATCCTAGGCCATCAACGAATTATTCCAACTGCTGCCTGAAGAGCCGAGGCAGTTAGTTCAGCCTAGTGCTCAAATTGCGCTTTAGGATATAGGGATTTTGAGGCTGTGGGATACTTATAATGCGAAAAACGCCGAGGGCAAGCACCTTGAAGAGGAGAATGAGGGACTCCGTATCGCCAATATCAATTTGCTTGAACAACAAGGGCACCTAGAGCGCCATCACATTGACCAGGAGGCTTTAATAGCATACTACGGACGACTCTTTGCTAAGGTGCGAGGCGGAATCGTGGGTCTAATAAGCGACTGGGAAGGCTCTCCTGGCGATGCTACTTCTGAGAAGGTTGACGTGATTCAATAAGATGCATACTGGGACGCGTGAGGTTTATGTGTAACTAGGTGGTTAGTTCATGTGAGATATTGATGTCATGCTGGGTAGCCCGACCTTACATGTACGTATTGAGCCAGGCAAAATCAGGATTGTGCCATAATAGACTGTTCCTCTGGAGTTGGAGTGAAATGGAGTATTATATCTTGAACGACGATTATGCCACGAAATCTTGCGATGTCGAAGCGGATTTGAATGTCGAGATTCGCCCAGGATGGCTAATATGCGGATTTAATATTGCGGCGTATTATGGCAGACCAATTACATTTTTCATATACCCCTGTTGTGAATTTCCAACCTTTTACAACTTCACGATACCAGTCATACATGATCGGTTTGTCCGGTGAAAGCTTGAGCATGTCAATGGGTATCTGTGCCTTCCAGTGCCCCC
>MUGJ01000314.1:218-27423 GCA_008931945.1 Penicillium sp. BW_162_3FA | reverse complement strand
GGGGGCACTGGAAGGCACAGATAGGGGGGCTTTTCGATTGATTTTGAGAGTGCACTTGTTTGTTATTGTCCTCTAGTTTTGATATCTAAGATCTGTTATATACAGATAGTAAAAGAAGAGAAGATTCTGGCAGGTCATCTTGACCGCTTGGCTGAGCCACTATACCTTTTTGGGGCTTTAATGAGCCCGGCATTGAGCCCTTGATTTCAGACCACGGTACACGCCTATGAATACATAGTTATATGTCCCTAGTTTAATGGCTGGCCCGTTGCACAAAGCTTCTACAGAGTCGCAGAAGCTTGGGTATGGAATTACTCTGTGAGAGAAATTCAATTGATAATCAGCCCAAGACAGATCATACTGCCGTGCGGCCGACCCAAGTTTGTATTACTTTAGGCCTTATCTTTCAAGGGGTTTCTTGGGCCAAACCCTTTTGATCAATGTATTTAGGGCTTTGTCCCATCCCTACACTTTTCAACTTGCTCTGGGTTCTATATACAGCCGAGAGCCCAAATCTACCATCATAGAGAAGGGTCCCGACACAGGGCGTGGACTCAGGGATCTCTGTTGGATGGAGTTCATGTCGGGCCGCTAACATCACTGTACCCACCTTATCAAAAAGAGCGGTATCCCTTGTTCGGGTGGAAGACACGCATTATTGGAGAACATGCCACCTACTACCACCACTGTACTGTAATGTAAAGTATTAAGATATATACAGTGGTCTCTCATCATGCTTACGCTGCATCAATTGCGTCTATAACAATTCCTGTAATATCGATATCCTTCCACGAAGCTGCGACAACCTCGAATTCCTATGGGTCTGCTTGCTTTATAGCCTTTAGGCAGAAAATGTCCTCTTCTGCTATATCTGCCGCTGGATCAAGATCGGTCAAAGCTTTCCATCGTCGTGGAAAAAATGAACGTCGATATTTGGTAACGATCTTTTTCTTAGTGAATGATCCTTGTAGGGCAACTTCAAGCGAGTAAGCTTTTCGTGCGTGAACTTTGATATCTTTTTTTTTTCTCAACTTATAAAACAGTCTCCGCGGGTTGTTTTTCTCGGCTATAATAAAGGAGATAAAAGGTCGTTGCTAGTGGTCGTAGAATTTGCCTCCGTCTCCTCTCTTATATTCGCGTGAATATGGTTGACTAGACCACGTAAAAATTTGCTATTTATGTAGCTTTAATAAAGAAGGAATAAGGCTATAAGTCTCCTTCTTAATGGGGCTGTAATGATAAGGAGACGATGAAATTTTACCTCGGAGAAACTTCTTATTCAACTCGAGTAGAGCAGTGAAACTAGTAGAGTTATTCTATTGTTAGACGTCTTGTGGGAGTTCGGCTATAGTGGATATTATGTCTAGTATTAAGAAGCAGAGGAAGGAACTGATATTTAAATAGCACTGAAATACCATCGGAGTCCGTTTACCAAGTATTAACGAAATAATGAATTATCACTATCCCTTAATTTAATATAAGAATTTGCCCTTGTCGAATCCTATCTGAACCCTACTATTTTACGATGTAATGCTAATAATCATCATAAATGAACACTATTACTATGTCCGGATTAAAAGACGCCACTTATTGAGAGAGAAACGTCGGATGGAATCAGCCAGCAATAAAAGCTAGCAAATCGACGTAATTATATGGGCCAAATTCCTATTTACTCACTATCCCACTATTCACGGGAGCATGGACAAATGACTAGTCGGAAAGCAGTGATGAATTGGGGACGAGCGACGATATGAGGACGACTGATGAATTGGAACTGAGCGATTGACTGAAACAAGCGACCATATCCTATAGTGTGCATAATGCTCAAACCAACTGTAGCTGCGGGCAAAAAACAGCAAGTATGTGAAATTGAGCCTCCTTAGAATGTGGCAGGTTGTGTTTATTTAAGCATTTGTCGTTTGCCATACTCTTAAGCAACTGGATCTTAAGAAAGTAACTGCTGGTTCGTGGGCGGGCGTGATCGGTGATCGCTTTTACTGTAATAGGTACCATCTGAAATGAGACCTTAAGAAAGCCAGCCTAGCTTGTTATTGACTCTAGGCTCTTTACGCCACAGTTTATATAAAGAAAGATTTGATGGAGTCAGTATATAGGAACTGAAGCTGAGTTATATTATTCTTACCTCCCGAGCTTTTCTATAGGGCTAAGAAACTATAAGCCTAGACAATAGTTATCTCTTTTGCGGAAACACTAATTACGAGGAGGAAATACGAGTCATATTTAAGGTAATTGTTGTTGATATTGTAAAGCTTAAATTTAATTTAAGCTGTGAAAGCTGTAATATTTGGCTATCAAATTTCTGGTCTCTTCTAGTACTCTCTGCTGCTACGCAATGGAAGAGATTGCCGAGATAGTTCGCGAGATTGGTCGGTAGTAGGGTAAGAATGCGTACTACCGCGCTTGTTACTACTACCTCAAACAGTTATAGGACTTAGTGACTTATGCTTCCGATGGACTGTGTCAACTTTATTAAGAAGCTATATTCAATCTATCTTGCGACTCCTGGCCCGCTTACTAGGTGGCCGAGAAACTACGATAGTTAATCTTTGTACTGGCCGAATAAGAAAGAAAAGCCTACTGCGCTCTAATGGAGCTGTACACTTTAGAAAATGGAGTTCGAAGCCAGTGAGTGCAAGCAAATTGGCAACTTATGTTATAAATGTACCTGAAGTATTTAATTGCAAGTTTCAATAGCTTCCCTTTGAGCTTTGGATGGCGCCAGTATGGCACCTCAGCGACTGTATATTCAGTTGATGGCAACTACCTTGAAGCAACGTTCGGGCTACAACAATTTATATGTACCTTTGCATGCTTTAGAGAAATATGCCTCCCTTTTGCCATGATGCGGACTGAAGAATAAATCCCAGTTGAACGTAGTGTAATCCCTTTAATCGCTGAACAATAAGGCCGAGCCTCGGGAGGAAGCTATAATACTTGTTCCCCGTTTATTGTTAACTCCCCGCCTGTATGGATAACTCTAGATATCCTTGAGGGGAATTAGAGGTATAATTGCCACACCTAAACTGATTATCACCCATGGCTGTTGTCACGCCATACAGTCCGGCTCTGTTGAGCAAGCACGTCTCTAGCAGGCAACAGTCATCGTCATAGATGGGTCGTCCCGTAACGCTTGTCTTGTTGAACTGCATGCAGCGTTTCTTGGGGCCTGAGGAAAGCCGGCAGGTGTATTTCTGTCCTCAACCAAGGTAGCGATTTGGCTAAACCGGTTGCTAATCATGCATACAACCAAATTGGGCAGTTTGATCGGCAGGGGTAAGAAAAACGGCTCTCGTACGTAATTAGAGAGGTACGCCTAGGGTGAGCCACGCCCAAACACCGAGGGGCCCGCATCTCAAGCATTTCCACGGTTCGCCCGTCTAGTGTGGCCCCATAATTTCCCCACCTTCATGGGGTATATGACTGGACGCAATAATTTTCTGGTTGGCTGGAAATCCAAAGCCGAGCAAACATAAATATAGACAAACAAGACATTAGGATCAACCTAAGATGGCAGGTGAAAGGCACCAGAATCAACAACAGAGGCAATTATCCACGCGACAGCTCGAGAAAGTTACATTGGCCTTCTACGCCGGTCGTGATAGACATCTATGAACTGTTGCATACTAATTTAATGAAAAATATACAGGAAATATTATATAAAACCCCCCAGAATGTAGAAACATAATCCTCTATCTCTGCATTATGTTCTTCTTTTCTCCCTCCTTACTCTACGCGGTCTTCTTAACCAAGTCATCACATATATCTTAAAGCTGTAGACAAATCCAAGGCACCTGTAGCATACATATCAGGATCTAGAATTGGCTTGGGAGTGGCCTAAGCGAGCCCACTATATTTATCTGGAAAACCTCGCGACCTGGTCTCTCATATCCCCGTAAGCTAAGGTTTCTTCTCCAAAAATACTTTCAGCAAATAGCATGCATGTATGTTTCGATTCTTGCCAACTAAAGTCTTTCCAGAATGATTTTTGTACAGCTTGTACTGGTTCGGTTCACAGTAACCTAGCAATCGGCACTCGGATGATCTGGGTCCGAGTTTTGCTCGATGCTCTTTCGGGATCAACACCCATGCGCGGGAGCCAATCCGTCGTAGATGCGACAGCGAGGGCGACTTCCCGTATAGTATTTCAAACGGTGTCTTCTTCTGTAAAATCGCTGCTGGAGCGCGCAGCTTCAGATAGACCACCGTGTCTACAAGCTCGGTCCACCAGGAAGGAGGAAAATTCGCATCCGACAGGAGCGTGTTGATCCGCTTCCGGATAGTGCGATTCGTGCGTTCCGCCAGTCCATTCTGCCCCTTGCAGTATGACGGCGAGGTGTCAAAGTCAACTTCCTGGGACTCGAGGTGTGTTGCGATCGGCAAGTATTCTCTCCCGTTGTCGGTGAAAAATCTCTTGATCTGGGCGCCGAACTGTCGGTCCACCCAGGCCTCAAAATGTTGGAACTTCTGAAGTGCTTCATGCTTCCATCTCACGGCATATGCCCACGAGCCACGAGAATAGTCGTCAGTAAAGGTGATCACGTACCTGGAGCTGTCTTTGGCAATCGGCATCCCCATGATGTCCGACTGGATCAATTCGAAAATTCTCGTGGAATGCAGACGTGGCTGTCTTGCGCGGGAGTTCCTCTTCTGATGCTGCTTACCCGACATACACGCTAGGCACTGCGGCGTTGCCAGCAGCTGCGCCTGCGTCAGCGGTCGGTACGGAGTGCCGGTCTGCCGGAGGACTGCCCTTAAGTCGCCCCGGTTCAGATGTCCCATCCGAGCGTGCCACAAAGCTTCGGAGGCCTGGTCCACTCCTTTGCACGCATCTTCTTCGAGTATCACAGCTTCACCACCGAGTTCAGAGGTTGACGTTGCGCATTCTGCGTCACTTGACTCCTGAGGGTCGTCGACGTCCATGGCCACCGCCTGCGGTTCCAGGGAATCTGCATGGCCGTGGGTCGCCGGCGCCCTCGCCAGTTGGACTTGCTCTCGAGATCTTCTGCTCACATGGCACCGCAGGATCAACAGATCCTCCTCCGCATGGTAGGCGGTCCCCACGGTCCGTCCTCGGCGTTGCACAAAGACGTTCTGCGGGTGCGCCACCACCGAGTAGCGGTCTCGCAATAACTTCGGCACGCTGATCAGGTTCATCCCGACGCGTGGCGCGAAGTATACATTCTTTAACACCATGGGTTGGTTGAACTTCCCCCGGAGCGTGAGCTTCACCGTACCAATCCCTTCGGCTTCCACTGGATCGCCCGCCGTGTCCAGTATCTCGCGGTGGGGCCGCAAACTGCTGAAGCAGTTCCGATCCCAGCAGATGTGGCTGGTGGCGGCCGAGTCCAGGATCCACCGGGGTTGCGGTGCGCGGGTATGGAGACAATTGACGCGACGCGCTCAATTCCTATTGGATGGATTCATACACCTAAAATACTAGCAGTCTTGGCGAAACTTACGAATAATTACGAATCGAATACGAATAAAGCCGCCCAGCTAGCAAGTCGAATACGAATAATGAGCTGAAGATGTTGAGTATCACGGTGGCTGAACTTGATGGCAGGGATTAGGAACAGATATATATGAGACATCCCCCCCTGTAAAAGAGAACTCCTCAAGTCAATCAATTGAATGAATCAAACAATCACTTATCTCAATAGGTTATGAGCCCGGGTGGCGCAACCCTTATGCACGCAGCTCGGCAACGGATATTCAAACAGACAATTCTTTGACTGCGATCTACAGCTAAGCTTCCCCATTAAATGAAAACTTCATCAACTCCAAGATCTGACCATATGGATTCAGGAACATGGCGAAGGGGTATCGAAATCAAGAGTTCAAACCCTCTGGATGAGATGAAGTGGATGGACTTTCCTCCGCTAGATAATCAGACATCACACCATCACTGTCACTATCACACTATCACTATCGCAGATATCACATCGCTGCGAGATATCACAGTGACGCCCCCTGTGATTCGTCAAGTGAAACGACACTTTGACGGAAGGGAGTTGAAACCCCCAATTCAGTGGGCCTCGACGCAACATTATCGCAACAATATTAAGTATAAGAGGATATGAAACAATGTCGCCTTCTGCAGCGAGCTCAAGAACTGCTTCCTCGCGGTTACCGTCTCGATCTCAAAAAGTGTCATCTCAACCTCCAAGGAGAAGCACTAAACGGTAAAGCAGACACTCTTGGACAGACGAGGAGCTGAATTTTCTTTCGTACCTTCGGCACCTTCGTCGCTGGCGCTTCACACAAATCCAGAAGTAATATTTCCCATCACTTTCACCAAGTGCACTCTTAGGAGCCTACTGGCGCTTGTCCACTGAAGACCGCGTACGCCGAGCATCAGCGGTCACTGCTCCAATTACCACCCCTCACTACACTACAAGAGACTCTTGCAGTGCCCGCAGCACCCAATCTACGCGTCCTGGTCTTGAACAGGGGCCAAGTTACCTTCATCATCCTACTTCTTGTCCACTCTCCCAGGCAGAAAGTAGCACTGAGACCTCGATCTTACCCTCGCCGATTTCTGCAACTGGAGACGCGTAAAGGACATCGGCTGCTACTCCAGAAAGAACTAGGACCTGGAACTTTTTAGGTTTAATAAAATAGCGCACCAAGTTAAGATTGTGTAGAACATACCTTGAAATAATTCGCTTTGTTCCAAGTCATTTGGTCTGTACTTAGAGAGCACGAGCGAGCCGTTCTCAATTTTGCAACATCCAAGGTGGTATCTGCATCCACATGACTTGTCTGATTCTTTGTTTTGATTTTGGCACCTGCTCCTTGCGACCCCTCCTGCTGTTGTCGACGCCGCCGTTGCCCCTGGGCTAAAGCGATCAGTATCGTCACGATGTATGGGTCTTCGGCGGGATTTTGGGGTTCAAGAGATTCCAGCCTCTTCTGCCTGACACGAAGACCAGGTGCGTTGACTATTTCATTGACTCTTTTGTAAGGTGGCGTGTACACATGCTTCTTGCGAAGTGACTGTATTTTATCAAACGTGATATAGGCAAGGCTTGGAGCCACGGAGTTGTTGGAGAAGACACCGTCCGTCGAGAGGTTCACAGCAGCCCGGCGATTAAAGTAAAACGGCAGGGATTCATAGTTAGAAGCTTGTCAGAAGCGCCATCAATGTCGTGGGAGACGGGATATGTTACTCCGAAATAGAGATATTGTAAGCATCAAGTATGTCTTCAACAGCTGACTTCTTGGCCACCAAGGTGCTTATCTGTGCCAGCTTAGATGCAGTGCGCATGGCGTGACTGTATCGCCCTCCCCCTGGATTTGTTTGCGCAGCACCATCTGCCGCTCTATCTCCATCGTTTTGAAACCCAATATTTTGCGATGCTAGTTGTGTTTGTTGTTTTCCCCTCCTCCTCCTCCTCCTCCTCCCATTCTGGAGGCGGAACTGGCACGTCAGAAGTCGTAGTTAGTCCGAGGCCCATGCTATCGGCGGGGCATACAAGCGTATCCCGCAATGGTCACGGATAATTGCCTGAATCGAATCTGGTTGGGGTATGCTCCTGACTGTCGTTTGTGGGTACGTGGCAAACAGAGACTCGCTTTTGGAGAGACGAGGTCGCTGCGCTGGAGGACTTGCAATACCGTTTCGAGCCTTTCGCTTGGATCCAATTGTTGAAGAAGGTAAATTTGACATTTCATTGAGATAATTCCTCGGAAATGTGCGACCATTCGGTTCGGCGGTAGTGGCTGCTGTTGAGTCAATGTTTTGTTGACGCGTAGTTGTCTTCGACTCAAATCACTCAGTCATCGGCCGCCCCACTCTACGGGCAGTCAGCCACAAGCCACAAGCTCCAGCCCTATCCACGTATCACATCCAACATCCATCTAGTTTACCCCTCAGTGCCCTCACTTTTACTTAGCAGTGGCATGAAAGGCTCGAATGACCATTAAATTCAAGGAACTGAATGTATATTCCTCATCTCGAACATTCAAAATGTATTCTTGAAGAAATGAGCTGACGCAATATCTATCACATCGTTCAACATGGTTGCTGCGGTTTATGCAGCTCGAAGCCCAGCCGAATTCAGACGACTGTCTGAGGAGCATGGGGGCTTACAGTTTATTTCACAGCTAAGGGAAGACGAATTGATGCGTTCTGCTAGCAGGTGGTCATTCCGACATTTGCTTGGTTTTCGACTGCTCACTCTCCCAGAAAAGCCCTTTCTGGAGGCTTTTATAACTGATCACGAGAATCACTGCCCACTGTGTAATACTGGAAGGCGGAGTTCGCAAAAAGTTGACCATTATTGGACGAAATTCCTCACATCAGTTTGTCCAATTGACTTTCCGAAAAGCACGGACTCTGAGCTTCTACGCCTACCAGGTGGTTTTTTTTGGGTCGAACTCGCACGGGTAACCCACTCTCAAATCGTCACCGAGTCACGGTTATATCCTCAGCGCGAACGAGGACCTCTACAAATAGACGATTATGTTGATTCCACATCTGCCATTCCGGGGTCCTCCTCTCCCGTGAACCTCACTTCATCCGAATTTGAGGTTGGCCTTGACGACCTTGACGAGGATGAGTATGATGCACGGCGAAGCAAACCCGAGGAAGTCACCGTGCACTTCTTGATGTCTTTTTTTCAATTCGCTTTGAACCTCTGTCTATTACAGGATGATGGAGACCGAGAAATACGACCCCGGGTCGAACGCCTAAAAGCCACGATCCGCGTTGCTGGGATTCATGACGTTGGCGCTGAAGATGATGGTGGGATTGCAGGGTGGACCGGCACGCCCACGGTTGGATGATGGGACACCTATACTTGGCCCTCATTGAGGCGAAGAGGGCGTTTAAATATATTTACTTTGACGAGTGGACAGGAGAACATAAGCCAGTAGTGTCAAATGAAACACTGGCTCAGTACCTTGGCGAAGCGGTGAGATCATGGCGAGCAAACCGAGAGTTCCTGGGCCAAGAGTAAATCTACCATTGGGTTTGTGCCGTTAGTTTGCTCTTCTTTTGCAGTTGCTGACGTGTGCTTCCATCTGCAGTGTCTTCCTCCTCGCAGCGACAAATACTTTCCTGCGTTTCATTCATTTCAAATTCGGCTCTCATTATGGTGAATACGTCGATGCTGCAAGCGAGATGACACAAAAGATCCTAGTGGACGACGAAAATAGAGACACGTTTATCTACATGCACAGCACTAAATGGTTTAGCCTTCAGTCGCCTGGGAGAAGAACGTCCGCGCTGTGCCATATTTTAGCGATGGTAAGGTGGCATGACGAACGGAACACCATACTTTTCCCTGTTGTTAATGACTCCAGTGACCCCGAGGATGACAGTGATCTCTCCATGGAAGTACGCACACATACATATATAGTTGTGGTAGCCAGCGTATCGCATTTCAGCGAGAGGTCAGGGTAAATGAAGTCTACCTACCTACCTACTGTACAGTCTACCTCATGTACACAAATAGATAGAATTGTAGTACAGCACCATAGTCTGGACATTGCTTTTGGGGGTTAGGGTCAATCATGTTAAATCCATTAGAGCATTCTGAGCTTTCTCAAAATCCAAGCCCGCTTAGCACCTCTCTCCGTCGCACCACTCTTTCTCAAATAGGCTTCTGTGGCCGTCCGGCTCGTGCCCGTACCCGCATGTATCAGCCATGACAATGGTGTTGAGTACATATCATCCATACAATTGATTTCTGCCCCGTTCTCCAGCAGAATTTTGACAACACGCAATGCCCCATATTCCGCAGCCCAGGAGAGAGGTGTTCGCTTATTCTGGTCGTGGTCCTCTTTTGCTGCCCCCCGGTTCCATTGTAAGAGATAAAGAAGGAGCTCAGTACAGTCACCCATTGCAGCATAATGAACAAGAGATCTGGCAAAAGGCCCTCGTGGGTTGCAAATACCTTCGGATTTGAGTGATAAATGTGCATCCTCGAGGAAAGCCACGAGGTCTTTATTTAGGCTTATCTCTGTCATAACTTTCAGACGTTGGAATTCACCATCAATCATAGTCATAGAGCGAAGAGGAATTGACATGTTGCTTGTAGGCAATTTTGGAACGCGATGGCCGAATGAAGAAGGACAAAGGTGGTTGTGATTAAACAGAAGTCCAGGTAGGAGCCCTCGGGTCTTATATAACAAAGCTGCAAAAATAACCCGTATGAAGATTATCAATTGTATGCTAGAGTCCTGGCACCAATTTACCATAAGGTATGGAACATACGTGTAAACGTCCTTCATGCTCCTCTTTTCCCTTTTTCCGACAGCAACCCTCATTTTCCAGGATCGAATTAGAATTTTCAGCAAGATGATGACTTTCAATCCGGCCTTCAACCAAACAGGTTACGTTACTGATTTTGGAAACTATTGTATTTGGAGGCTAGAAAAATGTCAATTTTGCGTGAGTGCCTACTGCCTACCTTTCGTGGTCAAGCTCCATTCTTGTTCCCATTACACACAAATGTTATCGCAAATAATGCATTTCTTTTCTATATCTTGTGATCAATTTGTACTCCAAATAGTTTCAAAAATGGCTCCAGCATAAGCTCCTTGTTTCCTAATAACCAGAAATTATCGGAATAAGGCTGGGACTAGGGTGTTTGTGACTACACAGATTTGCCTCTTTCACAGATGAATTGAATAAATGATAATTAAATTGTAAGAGACTGATTGTTTACTAAGTTTCATTGATATTTAATGTACCCAGGAATACGGCTGGGCCATATAACTGAGGGTCAGTGGCAAATTGGAAGAAGTGATGAATTGGGAGGGAGTGACAAATTGGGAGTGTGGTCGCCTATGGGCGGTAGCGAAATAACGATATTCCAAGAGTCCCTATGCCTGCCACTTCGAAAAACACAGATATACCCTCGAACATTGAACAGCTCGCTGCATAAGTATAGGAGGCTGGTATAGGTGAACTGGATTCACAAAAGCAGAGTATTATTATGTAAGGTGTATTTTGGTGCACGAATTTGTTTGTAGATTGAACTACATACTGAATCATGTGATTTTTCGTATATCGTGTGAGGATTCCTCGAATATTTCGGGCTGTTTCATTTAATCCGTCAGGAACCGGTTTCACTGTATATGAGAAATAAAAGTCCTAGTGGCAAATTATGGGTCTAGGCTAATTGAGTAATTAATTGAATCTATCCAGGACATCGAAGGAGAGCTTCCCATGTTTCAAAAAGAGTATTTTGTATAGAATCACATGTTTAAACAGTCTTGGGCTATGCAGAGGACCGACAGCGCAAGTGCAATGTCTTTTTAACAGCAAGATTTCCCGATCCTTCAAGAAACTTCTCAATTTATCTTTGTATTCACCTGCAATGGAGACGAACCTCATCCCTAGTGCCTTCTTGGCGCGTCCGATGAAGATCGTGGTCATCGGTGCCGGGTACGTGGATGCTGAACTTGGCCTTGAGAGCACATCTGATAGATTCTTGTAGTATTTCGGGAATCCAATTTGCACATGACACGACCAAATCATTGACAAGCCTTGACCTTGAGATCGCGTACCGTCGGCCATTATCTACCACTCCCTTGTAGATGGAGGAAGCAAGAGATGTGGTCTCTCTACCGCCCAAAATAGACAACTCGTCAGCTCCTGTATACTCGTGCAAGATCGCCTGGAAAACATCGCGGGAGCACATACGATTGGAAATCGCTAGGCTCATACTTGTCGTCGACCAGGTAAAAGTCGGGGTCCTATGTTGTAGAGCGACAATGAAAATCAGACGAATGTGCCAAGTCAATCCGCTTGGGTAGCACTTACGACCGCAATTTTCCCATCGGCTGGCATTTCGAGGGTGGAATCGTGGAAGCCGAGGAATAGATTTCCGAACGCTAGAATAGTTTAACTAACAATCCCAAGCAATTCCGACCAGAAAAATAGGGAAAGAAGTTCCAACAGCCAGTGGTGAATGCGGGGTGCGATTAATCGTTTTAGAAAACAAGGAGAGCTGACGGTCCACATGGGGCTCCACGAACGTCCAGGTTCGCCAATTAGCCGTAGAAATCTTCTCATTGGAACGGGGAAGTATCTGATAGACGATCCCTCGACGGCGGTGGCACACAGACCTTTAATGGCGGGTTCAAGTCCTGATCAGCGTTTCTTGACGTGTTCCATACTCCTTTTCCACCCCCAATCCCCGCCCGCTCAAAACACGCCATGAGGTGAGATGACGCGAAAATGGAAGGCGCAGTTTTTATCTGTCATGCAGAACGAAACTCAATGCAAAAGAGAAACGGAAGCCATGTGAGATAAAGGGTCAAAATCTGACCCTGAGGCAGATTGGACTCAATTTTCCTGATGTTGATACAGTCTTGCTGCGGAGGTATGGGTGAACATGGTTCTCAGGGATGTACCAGGTCAAGGGCTAAGCAAAGGGGCGATTGAGGTCCATAATTGGAAGTATTTAATTTTTTATCCAATCAGTGTACATTAACTGCAAGATTCAGCCGCGGTAATAGAGGATGGACTTCTATTTGAGTATAAAATGGAATCATGATTCCTAGTATGAGCAGAGTTCTGAGAAGTTGATATCTTTATGTATATTTTTCCATCTTATTTCTATTTAATGTCTAAGCCGCTTTAAATTTAGGAACACAATTTAATGCGGCCCGTTCAATGATTGATCTGAGCTAAGGCCTTGGCGGTGGGGCCCAGAAAAGAGTGATCAAGAGTGTATGTGTCAAGCCGATTTCGAGAACGACTGTAGAATCCGAGGGGACGTACTGTATGCTTGTGGAGAACTGTAATTATCCTGAAAAGTACTGTACCTCCAGGAACTTGAGACTCTTGCGAGAGTGGTCATCGATCTATAGCAGAGTAAGCCCAGATCGTGAGATCAGAGCGATTGTGTGAGCGTGAGTGTGCCACGTGGCGACGGAATCGATTGAAATAATGGCGGGACGGACCGCGACGCGAACCCCTGAACCGCCCGATCGCGACGAACACGAAGTTTCACCCCCACGATTGTCGAGACCGAGGCGCACCACCAGACCACCCAGTAATTATGTTCGGGATCAAGAGATCGACCGCGAGCAGAGAACGACACGCTCCCAACAGAGGAAGAAAGCCCAGGACAAGCAAGTAACCCAGCCTGACGCGGTCACTTCTGACGACTCCGCGACGGAGAGCGAGGACCTCAACACCGCCACACTCGTGAAGGAGCTCGTCAAACTCAGGCGAGAGATCAGACGACGCGATGAATTGCACAAGGAATAGCTCCAGAAAGTTAAAGAAGAATTTAGCGTCGCCCTTGCCGAAGTCCGACACGAGCTACAGGCCCTGACAGACAGACCTCCGACACCGCAAGCCCATTCCGAGGCATGCTCCCAGAGTAGCCACGATGAGATCCTCCCCGAAATTCAAGCCCTGCGTGATGCAACCAGCCTTTCCGTTCCCACCGGCTCCCCATCCTATGCAGATGTTGCCCGCACTCCTCCCCTCAGTCACCCGAGCAACATACGAACACTCTCAACATCGAGGACAACACCAACCACGTTCACCGACATGTTATATTGCACGATAGGCACCTCGAAGATGGCAGAAAATGAAAACGAGAGGATGTCCGCTGGCCCAGTCCGGGCGGCGGTGGAGACAGAGATTCGGACGATGGATGGCCACACGCACTGGCGCTGTCGCGCCGTCACCATGGACCCGAAGAACACCAACCGAATCAGAATAGCGTGCCGTGATGAAGATGAGCACCAGCTGGTCAAGAAAGTGGCAGAAGCCAAGATCGGCGCGGGAGCCCGGGTACTCCGTGACGAGCTCTACCCGATCAAAGTTGACAGCGTCAACAGGGCTGCGGTGCTGGACGAAAAAGACGAGATCCGAGCCGAAGCCGCAGCAACCTTCGGCGAGGAAAATGAAGCTACTGTGGCTAAGATTGCATGGCTTAGCAGAAAGGATAGTGCGAAGGCATATGGGTCCATGGTCGTTTACCTGACTAAAGGCACCGACGCACGGAGCCTCCTGGCTGACGGGTTCTTTCACGCTGGGGGAGAATCTGGCGTGACCAGTACCTTCGAGTATCGACCTCGACCGATGCGATGTTACCATTGCCAGGAAATTGGACACAAGGTATTCCAGTGCAAGAACACCCAAAAGTGCGCCAAGTGCGCCGCGGAGGGCCACCGCCACAGCAGCTGCGACCAAACGGTCCTGAAGTGCGTTCCATGTGGAGGCCCTCATGAATCGTTCAGCAGGAATTGTCGGAAACTCTACCCATCCCGACATGAATAAAAGTGTCCGAATCATTCAGCTAAATGTGAGGAAACAGGGAGCAGTGCATGACAGTTTGATGAACGATGAAGAGACACGGGACGCAGTGGCGCTAGCGATTCAGAAACCCCAAGCGAGGAGAATTCAAGGCCGGCTCTTGACAACCCCGATGGGACATCACAAATGGACCAAGATGGTTCCCTCCGTCTGGAGAGAGGGCCGATGGGCGATCCGCAGCATGCTTTGGATCAATAGGGGTGTGGAAGCGGAGCAAGTGCCGATCGAGTCGCCGGATCTGACCGCGGCGGTCATCTGCCTCCCCGAGCGTCTGATATTCATGGCATCAGTCTACGTAGAGGGAGGGGATGCCTCGGCGTTGGATGACGCATGCGATCGCCTTAGAGAAGCAATCACCAAGGTACGGCGGGACGCGGGGACAGTGGTGGAGATCATGATCGTGGGGGACTTTAACCGCCATGACCAGCTCTGGGGAGGAGACGACGTGTCTCTGACAAGGCAAGGAGAAGCGGATCCAATCATCGACCTCATGAACCAATTTTCTCTTAGCAGCCTACTCAAACGAGGCACTAAGACATGGCACGGCGGAGGACAGACCGGGGACTGCGAGTCCACGATCGACCTCGTGCTGGCCTCAACAAACTTGACAGACTCGATGGTCAAGTGCGCAATACACGGAACGGAACACGGCTCAGATCACCGAGCTATTGAGACCATTTTCGATGCCCCGTGGTCGGCTCCACAGCATCAGGAACGGCTGCTGCTCAAAACTGCACCATGGAAGGACGTCAACGCGCGAATTGCGAGCACCGTAGCCACCACTCCGTCGGAAGGCACGGTACAGCTGAAAACCGACCGACTCATGTCTGCGGTGTCGGAGGCAGTGCACGCTTTGACGCCGAGGGCCAAACCATCGCCACATGCAAAGCGATGGTGGACGGCAGACCTGACACAGCTCCGCCAGATATACACATACTGGAGAAACCACGCCCGCTCGGAGCGACGGACAGGACGAAAGGTACCACACCTGGAGACCATGGCCGCGAGTGCGGCGAAACAATACCATGATGCAATTCGGAAACAAAAGAAGAAGCACTGGAACGAATTTCTGGCCGACAACGATAATATATGGAAAGCCGCGAAGTACCTGAAGTCGGGAGATGATGCAGCATTCGGGAAGGTCCCACAGCTCCTCAGGGCGGATGGGAGTATGACCGCCGATCATAAGGAGCAAACGGACGAACTACTGACCAAATTCTTCCCGCCACTGCCGGACAGAATTGACAATGAAGGGACCAGGCCGCAGAGAGCGCCCGTGGAGATGCCTGCCATCACTATGGAAGAGGTCGAGCGGCAGTTGTTGGCGACAAAATCCTGGAAAGCACCTGGTGAAGATGGCCTACCAGCGATAGTGTGGAAGATGACGTGGCCCGTGGTCAAACACGGCGTCCTGGAGCTGTTCCAAGCATCGTTGGATGAAGGTACTTTGCCCAAGCAGTGGAGACATGCGAAGATCATACCGCTCAAAAAACCGAACAAAGAGAATTATACTATTGCGAAGGCCTGGAGGCCGATCTCACTCCTCGCGACACTGGGCAAGGTGCTGGAATCAGTCATCGCAGAAATAATCTCACACGCGGTGGAGACGTATGGCCTGCTTCCGACCAGCCACTTTGGGGCCCGTAAGAAACGGTCAGCGGAGCAAGCACTCTTACTCTTACAAGAGCAAATCTATGCGGCGTGGCGTGGCCGGCGGGTCTTGAGCTTGATCAGCTTTGATGTCAAAGGAGCCTACAATGGGGTCTCAGCGTATATCAACATGGCCCTCTTCCTGTTTTGACCGGAGGACCAAAAGTCCCAATCCCAAGCCATTACTCGCGAGGCTATGGTACCCCAGGCCAAGCTTCTAAGGGCTAAAGGCTGTACCGGGCTCCACGCTTGGCGTCCAGGTCATGGACACCGAAAGAAGAAGAATGGACAGACATGTAAGGAGCTTAATGAATGGCTCTAGCCTGTCGCCTTCGGTTGCAAAACCATCTGTCTCGGCCACATGAGCTGGGGAACAGGTTGAACCCGGTAGCGAGGTCTGGTAACATGTACTTAGTCCAACCCCCACTAAAATGCCTCATTACTCACTATGGCATGAATAACAGCCATAAGCCCGAAGTGTGGTCAACGATCCCTAAGCAGTCAGTTACTGCACGTCAAGCAGCTGAAAACATCAAATTGCGGAAGATGAAACCACAATCGACTGGTCAAGCTTGAAACTCTAGCTGTCCCAACGCTGGCCGCGAAACGAAGAGCGATATTTCCCGACAACTCAAACCATTCTGTCTCATCCAGCTTCTCTCCTAGGTATTGCTATAGGTCAGGGGCTACTAAAGAAACAAAACATAAAATTGCCACTAATCCGAACAATTTTCGCTGATTTGCTTGGTGCTCGGTGATTCAGCCAGCAGCAGCCTTGTTATATCGCTAGAAGCGTCAAATATGAGCCTTTCTTAACAACGGTCAGTGGCATTAGCACCTTCGCTGAATAATTAGGCTTGCGGATCGTTTAAAAGAATTGTGAATAGAAAGCAACACCGTCACTTACTTGGGCCAAACTCCCAGCTAACATTCTACCATGTTCCGTCTATGGGATTGAGTAGGCAACCTACCTGGTGTTAACCTAATTATATGGACATGGAGCTTGATGAAATCAACATACATACAGTATACAGGACTCTAGTTCTCGGTTCCATGAAAGCCGCTCAATTAATGTGTGTAATCAGTTGATGCTTTTTTGGGTATCGGTAGAGGATCACACCTGGCCAAGCTAGGTCTTCATCGTGGAAAATTCCTCATACCCCGTGGGCCCAGAATGCTGATAGAGTGGAAATTTTCTCAAGAGGCTGCGAACTGGTTGGTACTTATATAGTGTGAGCAATAAGAATGTAAGTGGAAAAGAAACATTCAGCTTACTGATGCCACATCTTCAGCGTCCTCGAATGTGATGTTGATTAGCGTATTCACCGATTCAGGACTTCCAAGTAGATCATCGATCCATCCATCTACAGTTCTCCAATCCCAACGTCTCTTAGGTCCCTTAGGTCCCCTCAGGTGTGCATGCTGCTTTAGCACAAGGGCAACCTTTGACTCAATAGCATCGCACGATCGATCAAATCCTCTTCTTTTAAGCAAACAACGAACCGACTTAGGCCGAACGCCCCGAGATGTGAAATAGACAGCTACTGTTACCTCCTTGTCTGACCATCGGGTGACTCGAGTCATCGTGAAGAGATCAAATGTACCCAATTTTTGTGCCCCAAAAAAAGGAAAAAAATGTCTTCTTCTGTTGGTACGTACTCTCTTTATAGTGCTGTAACGTAAAGAAGGTATCAATACATTGTCAAATATCCAGGCGTCACGTCGCTGGCAGACCTGCAAAATGTTCAAGTCGGTATGTTCGAAGTTGTCTTATATCTACCTTATTGCTATGTCGAGTGTCGGGGGAGAGATATAATGCCGCGTGTGCAACTGAAAATAAATAGATGAGACTAACCAGTACTGTAAAAATAAAAATATAGATATATTAGTCTATATGCGACCCGTAATGTAATCCTCCCTTTGTCGATGGTTTGAAAGACACACCCGTCCTGCGTTTTGCTATCACGCGAGAGAGCAAACTCAAGCGTATACCGCACTGTGTGTCAATGCACACCAGGTTACTGATGGGATGATGCCCTATGTATCCTGGTGCTAATAAGACTTTTAATTGCACTTCTCACTATATCAGAAGCCGATGGGTAAACATTCAGATCGAGGGTCTATTCACGGCGCTTTAAAAAATGTGCAATGGACTTTTCTGGTCCCCGAACCCTTTAGCAAACCTAGTTACAGATCTCTTTACTGCCGGTTTTAAAATAATATGTATAATGAAAAGCAAGATATATTATGCCGATCTTTAAAGGATGGTGCATTTCATGTTTCAATTCAACGATTAAGTAGTTCAATTGGCAGAAACGTGTTAATGAGATAAGGTCTCCCGATTGTACATTACATCTGCACGCTTCTGCAGAATATTTGCCCTTCATTTCGCCTCCGCAGGGGATAAGTTCACTTTCCAATCTGAGCTTCAGACCTTTGGCTGGATGAACAGAGCTTCCGCCTGAATGGCGTCAACCCACTCATTGGACGCTTTCCCGGGGATTTGAACGGAGCCTTTCAGGAAAATCTTCCGGCCCTCGACTTTACTCGGCCATGCCCGTAGCAATATGGGTACAGTGGGTGGGACAGGAAGCAAAAACGACGTGTTAAGATACGCTGTGAATGCTGGCTTGCAGCAGCAGCAATCGGCGAGAATCCGGTCCATCAAGAAGGCGACGTATCCACCAAACAGTTTACCATCATAATAGCACATGCGCTGTGATGGACCGAGGAGCAAGAGAGATTCTACCTCGCATCCGAGTCGGTGAGGTTTGAAGACAGGACGATAACCTTGGAATAAAGAAAGCATCATCTCCTTAGAGGGTTCATTCGAAGACGGCTTTTTGTGAGGCTTTACCAGTCAGAAACTCAGCCCGCGTTGCAGTCAGGGTATGGAACTCACCATGGAGGGCCTAGGCACTTCGTCATTTATTTCATAAGATGAACCGGGTGTATATGTCTCCGCCAAGCAGTGATATCCACGAAGAGATCGAAGGAAAAGAGAAGTTACAAAGGGGGCTTTCATTTTGAAAACTCAAAGTTGATGGTCCTAAGGAGAAACAAAGCTAGGTGTGATGAGCTCTCTAAAAAGGTGGACACAATTGTTTTTGCCAGATATATATATCTTTTGGGAAATTGCGGCATCTAATGGAACCGATTTGAATATCAGCAGACTATCTAATCAACGTAGACTTTTTCTCAATATCTAAAGCATTTCAATTAGCCAATGAGCAATTAATACCAAAGAGACAGGTTTCGTCAAGAGCGAAATGGACACCCACTTTCTTGAGTTAATCAACCGAGAATTTAAGCAACTGAACGAATTAAAATTCATCAGTTGCTGATCAAATACATTTTTTGATTCCAGTATATTAACGAAGCCTGCCAGAGGGGAGTTATGATGGACCATCTCCCGAAAAAACACGGTATGCAAGAAACCTCTCAGGAGGCAGGGTCATTTGAGCTTCCAATAGTGTGGTAGAGAAAATGGAGGCGTAGGAGTCTAAAAAGAATGCCGGAACCGTAAGCCCTTACTCGAGAAACGGTAACTCGAAAGCCGTTAAAATGGATACTAGATTTGAAAATATATTATCTCTTAAGCACATAGACTTTGTTTCTCAGTTGGTATCCAAAGCAAGGCCATTCAGCATTAGAATAAGCGGTAAAATAACCTCCATGCATAGGCTCTCAATCCTTACAGCTTGGCATAATTAGGTTTAGACCTACTGGCCGTTGGTTTTACTAAAGGACCTGGTAGTTACTCCAGTCTGCTAACGATATCATATTATGCACTATGTAACAGAAGAACCAGCTGAATTTGGCCGGCCTGAAGGTACAGGAGAGAAATAATCGTGTGATTCTGCTTTGGTTTCTGTGTCACTGCTATTTATAGTACAATCCACGGCCGTGAGGAGTGTCTTTCGCGTGTCCAAGCACTAATGCGAGAGGTACAGCATTCAGTGAACAAAAGTCAGTCAACCAGCCCTTAACCGAGCCAGGTTGCAAGCCACTCTGGCGCTGATGCTCTCAGGCCCCTATTTGGATTTGGCCGTGCGCGGAGGCCGACGGCTCCATGCATAGAGGTGATGCCCACTCAGTATCTCAAACCACACAAAGATAACCTCGAGTTCTTAAAAATTTGTTAGGCGCAGTAGGACCTTCCAATATAGATTCATGTTAGCTTTTAATCTTAAAAGCAGAAGCAAGGGGTCATGGACAAACTTCATTAGTAAATTCTGTCAAGGAAACCGTGCAACGGCTCTGACATAAAGAATGACTATAATAGGCCGATGGGATAATAAAGCTGATGCATTGCCTCATGATGCCAAAGTTGCCGTAGTATTAAATTGGCGGTAGGGATAGGAGACCGTTGGGAGACATTCTCATGCGAGAACCCCATTCAATGCATGGAGAGGCATGCCTTCAATACAGCACGTGGTTCGATGTCGCGGGAGACGATCTGGCTAGCCGATGCTGTACCAATTGGTTCATGTCATGGATCCCTAGATTCGGTGTTATGGGTGTAAGGTTTGTTTGATTGATCGTGGCGTGCCATTGTTGAACCCATCGTCGGGAGCACTGCTTGGCTTGAGAGCTAGTCTGCATTCCGAACACAACATAGATTTTGCTGCGCCTGTAAGAACTACTTCCGATGAAAGACTAACAGGACCTCCTCGGAACAGGCCAAGTTGAATTGCACTATCGATGCGAGATTCTTTTGACACGTCGTTCTGACACAGAGTCCCATTATCTTTGAATCCTAGGCATGTTGAACGATGATAAGAGTTTCCAATGATCCGGCCGAATGTCGATTGAAAATAGCTAGAACCCCAATCCATACTGGAATATAAAGGCTTGGTGATTGATGGGTCGATGACGGCGACGAGGATGTTTTACAAGGGCAGTAAATTGTAAAGCGATAAAGAGAATGGATTTGGTTATGTAGGGCCGCCGATAGTATCTACAGTGGGAAAAAGTGCCCCAAAAGGCCGGTAATGGAGCTTTATATGAGATCGGGCGAGGCTATGGCCCCAATTGAAGATATAGAGTAAACGATTGAGGTGAAAGGGCGCTATCTAGGGTTAATTGAAAGAGACGGATGAGGCTGACGTGTATTAGCCAAAATGGACCTGATCTGTTAGCCGGCTACTGCGGCTAGGGATTGACCGCAGCCAGCCCTACAGTTACTCTACTGCGTGGTAAATCCTTGCTTAGGGACAAACTAATTGGGCTTAATCTTACCGCTGGAACCGTTGAATTAAACGTCCTTAGGTTTCTGACTATTTGCACCTCGTAGTTTAAGTTCTAATTGATCATTCCTATCTATCGTTCTAACTAACGTAATAATAATCACATTTGTCAAATCAAGCTAATGAATTCTGCTTGCGTAATTCAAATTTTTAGCATTGGCTATGTGTTGAGGTATACCATCAATAATCTATTGGATTCAATTGTATTATTAAATATCTTAATTTCCTTAGTGGACTGTAATGGCCTACTGACTAAGTTAGTTTAAGGAACTTTCTTGGAACTATAAACTATCTTTTGCTATATATAACTGAGAGTCTAGCTTAGAAAGGTATAGGATTTTAAATAAAATCTAAGTGAATGGCCAATTTTTCTGTAAGCTGTGATACTTAGTAAGTTACCCGTGAGAATGATACTTGCCCCGTTTTAAGCACTGGGTCTCGTAGAGGGGCCCTACGGAGGGATTGTAATTGTGAATCGAGATAGAGTTGCTGCTAATAACCATAGCCTTAACTCGACGTTGTTCCTTAAGGAAGGGCAGAACAAATCACAGCATATGGACACCTTGAGGCTGATACTGCTATCAGCGCTGGAAAACTCCAAGTTATATTAAAATGCTTTGCAAGATGGCCATAGTGTTGTACGGTATATGAACATACCGCTTATATGTGATATACTTGCGGAGAAGATTTCTTATTTGTTTAGCGAAGTTCGCCCGCACATTCTAGAGAGCGAGGACAAAGACTGCGATAACTGTATCAATTGGACCGATGTGATTCGTGAGGGGCCTCTTTAGGCTGAACAGTATAATAAGAAATACCGTTTTCGTCTTCGCGATCGACGAGAGGTATTTGAAATGACTCAATTTGACTACGAGTTGATTCTTTCCGGTCTTCCTCGAAAGCTTGTTTACCCGGAAACCTATACCAGCGATATTCTTGCGGAAATCAGCGCAATAGATTTACTAACGTCTGAGATGAGGGCCTGGAAGAGTGCTGCTGCAGAAAGTAAATTGTCTCCTGACAACGGCCTCCATTTTTCATTTTGTTAACTTTTGTTCACAGTCACTAAGAACATTGAAGACAGCCTCAATCGATTGACTGAAAGACTCAACAAGCTTGAAGACTTGGATGTTCCTGAATGCTTGCTTCAGGAGCCTCTAGTGGCTTCTCCTGGTACCAGTATGGGAAATGGCACACCTTGTCGAGGATCCAATGGTGCTCCAATGACCAGGTCCAGTGGCAAAAAAAGGAGATGTGAGCCTGACTTGGAAGCCTAATCCTCACTAAAGACGCATCTAACGGCGACGCGCAGCACTATCTCGTAGCTAGCGATGGGCTGATGAAGAAAAAGACCTTTTGCCATTGTGGTTCCACTCGAAAGCAGCCTTGCCTAGGGAAGACATCGGAATTCAGTTCGAGCAAGACTTTGGTCATCGTCGAAGTATTGCCGCTGTTCAAGCAACGTTAAATAGAAAGAAAAAAAAATTGAAGGGTTTTGCCCATCACGTTTATGTCGTCCACGTGGACCTCGAGGATGAGTCCGGTTATGTCATTGATAAAAACGCATGGATCATGGCTCGGTTTCGATGTCGGTAGAGTAGAATCGTCCCGATTTAATTCCTTTATCGAGTGGAACGATAGTCCACGTTCCTTTCTATTCGTGGGACTTTAGTTCTTCCACTTTAGCCTGAGGGTATATTGCACGATTGGTGCTACTCGGTTTCAGTTAGAGGGCCGGCACGGTGTGTCCACCATACGCAGATAGCCCGAACTTGAATTCCTTGTGGTTTCTTGGGAGATATTGCCTGACAAAACTCTATGCTCGAGAGATTCGATCACCCAGAAGGATTCACCGGCAGTAACCTAGTGACCAAGAAGTCTAATATTATTACTGCTTGTCACTGCGTAAATTGGCTTCCTGGCAAAATGAAAGGAGAGTTTGCTATATCAACTGTCTAACTCGTAGTTTCCGACCAAGCCCGCGGTTGGGGTGGCAGTAATAGGCTCTCCTATCCATCCATGGTATGTAGATCACAATCATCCACTCTCACATTCCCAACCTTTCTCTGTCTTTCCACGAGGGTGCGTCTATGCCCTAGCTTCCGTAAGACTTGGGTTATCACACGAGACAGCACGTTGCTTGGCGCTACTGTTACTCGAGTAGCTAGATTGGTGTTCTTCTGGCTTTTGGAAATCAGAAGGAGGATGAAGCCAGGGAAACCGATTGGGCACAAATCCATCTGCAGTCACACCGTTGCCAAAACTTGCGAATTGATCCCCGGGGTTTTCGTAGACTAGGCCAAAGTCTTCCCATCGAATAATCTCAGTTGCTTTGTAGTAGTGGAGAACCGTTCCAGGCCAAGGAACGATGACCTTTCCGCTTCTGTTCTTGTCTGTGTACCCAATAATATGTCAGACGCCAAAGCAGCAGATAAAAGGTGAATCTTACTTACACCATGAGTTGCATGGTCCTGACCAGACCATATGAGGCATCCTCGATTGAACCCATTTGTTGAATGCAGCCTGGGCCTCTTCTCTCACAGATAGGGATCGCAGTCTGTCTGTTTGGAAGCGAGATAAAATTCGAGTCATGTAGTCGCTTGCCCTCTCAATGCCAGGGATGGCGGATCCATTCACAGGACAAATGGGTGGGTTGAATACTGTCCGAGTCAGATTTCTTTAAACCCGCCAACATCACAACATATTACGCTTCGTTTTCTTACCAAACATATTAGGGAAACCAGCGACCATCGCAGCCATATAACTCTCGCAAGGTCCCTCGCGATCCCAGTCTGCAGTCAGCGATCGTCCATTATGGCCAATGACTGGAAACCGTGGCTGGTACGGCTCAAATCCGGTAGCATATACCAGGACGTCACACTCGTACTTCTCACCTGATTCGGTGATGAGGCTGTTTTCTGTCAATTTGCTGACAGAGTCCTGTACGTACGTGGCATTGGGCTTCTGCAGTGCATCCAGATAATGACCACCAGGCGTGAAACGGCGACAGCCAGCTTCAAACTCTGGTAATAGTGCATTCAGGAGATTAGGGCTTTTGATCTTAGACTCCATGAATGACAACGCCAACGATGTGAATTTGGTCTGGGATTTGGTCCCTTTCCACAGTCCTGGAAAGCCTGCTGCAAGTTGTTTCTCCAATGAGAGGCAAAAGTCATAATACCGCATAGGACATGACTGAAGTTCCTGCTTGTCTTTTGTTGAGTCTATATATAAATTAGCACCTATGTCATTGCTAGTGTGTTTCTAATTATGATAAAGGGGGGCTCACATTGGCGCTGGACTGCACCATCTGCGGACAACATATGTGGAAGAATCCAAGTCGGGCCTCGGGCAATGTTGGTTATCTTGGAAGCAACTTGAAAGACCAGCACGGTTAGCGTGGTGCGCTCGACTAGCGTTTCAACTTTGCAACTTACCTGGCTGCAAAGCTGCCACGCACTGAACGGCGCTCGCACCATTCCCAATCACAACAACCCGTTTTCCTTTGACATCCATATCGACGGGCCAGTTTGCAGTGTGTACTTGTTCCCCTTGAAATATCTCCTGGCCCGCAATCTGAGGAATTTTGTAGTTATTCAGTCGCCCGACGGCATAAACAAAAATATCAGCAACGACGGTCTTCCGTTTATCGGAAGTCATATCACGGAGAACCACTTCCCATTTCGAGGATTCTTCATCCCATTCAGCCAATATGCATTCGGTATTAAATGTCATGAACCGGCGAAGGTCATGCCTGTCGGCCACATCCTCCAAGTATTTGTGAATCTCCGGAGCTGGTGGGTAAAGCGATGACCGTGATTGATTGGGCGCCCAATTGAACTGATAGGTCTGGGAAGGCACATCGCATGTGCATCTTTCACCCGGTCAGCGATTTACTATTCGTATCGTAACAATAATGACTGGAAAACGTACCCGGGATAGCGATTTTCATACCACGTACCTCCAAGGCTAGGATTTCTGTCGTAAATCTCAAGGTCAAGGCTTGTTAACGATTTGGTCGTATCATGTGCAAATTGGATTCCCGAAATACTACAAGAATCTGTCAGATGTGCTCTCAAGGTCAATTTCAGCATCCACGTACCCGGCACCGATGACCACGATCTTCATCGGACGCGCCAGGAAGGCACTAGGGATGAGGTTCGTCTCCATTGCAGGTGATTTGTAGAAAGAGAATTTGAGAAGTTTCTTGAAGGGTCGGGAAATATTTTCGTTTGAATATGGGATTCTAGACAAAATACTCTTTTAAAATATGGAAAGCTCTCCTTCCTTCTACTCGATGTCCTAGATAGATTCAATTAACACCTCAATTAGCCTAGACCCATAATTTGCCACTAGCACTTTTATTTCTCATATACAGTGAAACCGATTCCTGACGGATTAATGAAAAAGCCCGAAATATTCATTGAACCGAGGAATCCTCACATGATATACGCAAAATCATATGATTCAGTACATAGTTTAATCTACAAACAAATTCATGCTCCAAAATACAGCCTAATATCACTCTGCTTTGTGAATCCAGTTCACCTATATCAGCCTCCCATACTTACGCAGCGAGCAGTTCAATGTCCCGAGGCTTTATCTGTGTTTTTCGAAGTGGCAGGCATAGGGACTCTGGGGATATTGTTATTTCGCTACCGCCCATAGTCGACCACACCTCCAATTCATCACTCCCTCCCAATTCATCACTCCCTCCCAATTAGCCACTTCCTCCCAATTAGCCACTCTCCCTCACCTTGGATATCAATGAAACTTAGTAAACAATCAGTCTCTTATAATTCAATAATCATTTATTCAATTCATCTGTGAAAGAGGCAAATCTGTTTAGTAACAACCACCCTAGTCCTAGCCTTATTCCGATAATTTCTGGTTATTAGAAAACAAGGAGCTTATGCTGGAGCCATTTGTTAAGCTATTTGGAGTACAAATTGATGACAAGACACAAAAAAGAAATGCATCATCCGCGACGACATTTGCGCGCAATGGGAACAAGAATGGAGCTTGACCACGAAAGGTAGGCAGTAGGCACTCACGCAAAATTGACATTTTTCTGGCCTCCAAATACAATAGTTTTCAAAATCAGTAACGTAACCTGTTTGGTTGAAGGCCGAATTGACAGTCATTACGCTGCAATGGGTGACTGTAAGGAGCTCCTTCTTTATCTACTACAATGGAAGCAGGGGAAAGCAAAGGAGGACCACGACCAGAATAAGCGAACACCTCTCTCCTGGGCTGCGGAATATGGGGCATTGCGTGTTGTCAAAATTCTGCTGGAGAACGGGGCAGAAATCAATTCTATGGACGATATGTACTCAACACCATTGTCATGGCTGATACATGCGGGTACGGGCACGAGCCGGACGGCCACAGAAGCTTATTTGAGAAAGAGTGGTGCGACGGAGAGAGGTGCTAAGCGGGCTTGAATTTTGAGAAGGCTCAGATTGCTCTAATGGATTTAACATGATTGACTCTAATCCCCGAAATCAAGGTGCAGACTATGCTGCTGTCGGGCTTACCAGCTTTCGAGATCCTCACCAGCGAGGCTCTGAACAGGAAGATGTTGGATCCCCTGTACTGATGGTATTGTCATGTCACCCTGATACGCACTACTCATGCATTAGGGTTAGACCTGTATCTATAATACTGGGTCATGACCCACAAAACTCTATAACAATATAACTAATATACATGCTACAAGAGAAGAAAGATCAAATTGATCGTCAGGCTTGGCGAAAAATTGAATAAGCCCCCGGGAGAGAGAGGGACCATTCTCGAGTCAAAATGCCATACGAGGAGTGAAAGCATAGATAAAGTACGAACAGTGAGCTTGCTTGCCATACGGGGCGCATAGTTCTTTGGTATATTGTTTTTGGCCAAAGCTCTGCGTTTGGCCTAGGACCGGTAGTGGTACTTTCTGAGGGCCTGGCAGGTGGAGACCAGGGATGCAGTTCTATCATTGGGTTTGTGCTGCCGCTTT
>MUGJ01000313.1:22762-54112 GCA_008931945.1 Penicillium sp. BW_162_3FA | reverse complement strand
AATAAATTGTGTGTGTGTGTAGTTGGTACTTACTTTCATCGCCCACTGCGAGTCGTCGTACTCTTCCTTCTCTTTTTGGATTACCTGGGCTTGGGTTCTCTCTTTTGGTGGCTGGATGGGTATACAATGGCCCATACCAGGACTCGAGCGCAACTGTTGCGCTTTGTATTGCACAGTTGGAGTGGCAGTTGTTATTCTTCTAATTGCAGTCCTAGGGGCTGTTCTGTCCTATTGGCTGCTATCGCTGGAGGTAAATCCTCACCCCCTCGGTGACAGACGTCATTCCTTGCTGCCCTTTCTAACTTTTACAGCTTCAACTACTCATCCTCATGGTCTGGATGGTCTTATCGTTTTACGCGGTACGAAGTGCTGGAAGTCCAGTCGGCGAGCATTTAGCTTGTTCAACCCACGTGGTAGACAACGAATCCTAGGGACACAGGGTCAAGGGATTTATTGATGGGCTATCACAGGCTTGCTATCGTCGCACACTGAAATTGCAACATTTCAGTGATATAGCTCCGAAACTACTTTGACCTATTCAACTGCAAAGACTTACGTTTGGGTAACTTATCTCTTGGCAAAATGGCCGAGTCACCGGCCGACCGATCATTCCAAACTTTGAGAACACCAATAAAGTTTCCTCGAACTTCATCCAATGCATTGTCAATGGTATGCAAGTGAGCTACCTGCTCATCTTGGCGAAGTTTCAAGTAATTCCCCTCCTTGCACAGCTGAATATTTCCGGCCCGCAGCTTTTCGTTTACCTCTTCAAGCTGCTGGCCATCTATGTGTTTGGAAACATAAGACTCCCACAAACACCGCTAGTACCCCCCCCCCCCCCCAGGGGTGCGGCCTGAAATGCCCTCAGTGTCTTCTTCTTCAAGCTGCTTCAAGATCTCGAGTACGGGTTGGAAGAGATCCACGGCCAAACTATTGGTCAGCGGAGTCCTCTATGTGCTCGACGGTGCCTCTCCATGTCCATCTGCCATTTCAGGTAATTTGCTGGGACCCTCCATTGTTGATCGTGTTAGCAAAGACGCTACTATCTCTGTCGGGAAATCAATGTTCTTTATAGCCCTGCTCATACCGCTGGGAATGATAGAGTATGGCCAGACAAGACCGATTGAGACAGTACTAGTTGTATAAGATTAGCAATCTCTCAACTACGTGCGGGTTGTCCGTCTTCCAACGCTCAATCCAGCTCTATACCGTTCAAAACTAATGTTGGGGTGGATTCCTAAAATAGTGATTACACCTTTTTATAAATAAAAAAAGCGTTCGTATCTGATGCGTACGTTTTATGTGACCTACATAAAACAAAGTTACACAGGCCGGTGAAATCCATTGAAACTTAGACCACGTCAAGAGTAAACGGCGTCTGTTGGCGCCCTCAAAAATGTATTGCTTTCCTCTGATACAGTACCACCTCTAACTACCAATATTATTGAAGTGCAATGCGTGGTTGATCTGCTTCTCGAAAGTTCCAGAAGCCTTCGCGAGCCATGTGATGATCGTCGTCGGTTTTCAGATGGAGATAAGGTGAATCACAAAAATGATTGGGAGTTCCGAGTGCCGTTGCAAACGAAGAATATTCCGGGGAGCACTGGGGCTGCTTCAAAGTTTGGAGATTATACTGCGAGGCTCTCGAGGAAATTAGCACACTGCTGAAAAGAAAGCAGCTGCTGGAGTGCAGATCACCACCGAATCGAAGGCCACTGCGGGGACCCCCCCTTCAGCTGATAAACCAATGACACCAGCCCTCACTGGGACATGGTGGGTATCTGGCTGAGAACCGCCGCCGGCTAGGGAGGAGTATTATTGGTTCGTCATATCCAAGACCCCTGGGAGTGGTCCGCTTTGTGCTCAGCGAACCATTGAGGGATGGCGTCAAACTGGAGCTAACCTGAAGAGCCGCTATTGTATAGGATCGCATGCGGATAAATTATCTCCCCCAATCCCAATCGTCCCCAATCATCCCTCTACCGCCTATGTCTAGATCCATAACAGGGGAGTCTCAGTTACACCCCGAGTGTAGATGTACCTCGCATCAATCGATCTACCATCACTGGCCGAGAGAAAACGTCACAATACGAGTATCATCTTGTATGTGCGTTTGCCCGTATTGTGGGCACGTTTTCTCAAATGCCAGTCGTCTGCGCAAACATCTTCGACAAAAAAAGTATCGCGAAAGAAATATTTTCGTTGAGCCTGAGCGTGCTGGCGCAGTCGGTATCAGGCAAGACCTTCTTGTATTTTGGTATGGGGGCAGTCTTCTTACAAATAGCAGGTCGCCGCGTTGTCTTCCACGTACCTTGGGTCTTCCCAGTGGGAACAATGTCCCTATTGCCCCGCCACCGGAGAGACAAAGAAATTGCTCCTCGCAAACAATAGACTTGTTCCCGCATAGAAGCTGCGAAGCCATGTTGAAGGAAATTTTGGAAGAAGTCAGTCCGAACTTCGCGATTCGTTCGATACCAGACCCGTCAACCTTAGATGGCATGTCAGAGAAGACCCGATCGCTTTGGCTATCTTCAACTTCTTCTATTCCACAATTGCTTGAATCTTCCCAAAGCTGGCGAGGCCGTGTGCCTCTCGTCCGTGAGTTAGTCACACATACTTTACAAAAAATAGGTGCCAGGAATCATACTGCTACTGCCGTTCGGTCCGAGTCCCACTTATGTGTCAATTATCAAGGGGAGCTTGATACAATCGCCGATCCCAATGTGGCGATCTCTCAGCTTGTAGATGTGGATCCAAACAAGCCTGTCTTTCTCACTGGCTTGAATTGCCCATCATAGAAGATCTGGGATTTCGCGTACCTCTGGATGTTTGTAAGTTGCAGAACCTTTCTACGAATCCAACGAACAGGTTAATCTGACACCAAAGTATTCTTTTGTGGACTTGCATATTGGTAAGTTGAGCGTGCTTACTTATGACCTTGCCAACTAATCGAGCAGATTACGGTACCGACGGGCTTGCAACTCCGATTGGTGATTGCCGAAAGATATGGCTGCTATATCCGCCTACTACTCACAATCTGAGAGCAATGAAGGCCGTCGATGGCCAGCGTCTACGGCTGGCTCGACTCATACACGAACTGGAAGGGTGTGTGGTCGTGGAGACAACTTCGGCATATGCAATACACATTCCTGCAGCATCCCTTCACGCGACTTTCACCCTTCAAGGGGGATTCTTGATTGCCAAGGACTTCACGACATCGAGATTGCTAACCGCCTTTTCAGAGGTCCTTGCCACTGGGTTAGCAGAGAGCTTACTGCCCGAGGCACGCGCGAAATGCTTTGAGTATGGTTCGAGCGTTGCTTGGAAATTTCTCTCATCCATCAGAAGACCGAAGAATGCGTCTCCGCATGGTTGAGAGCAGAAGAAAAACTAGCGTCCTGGGTAGGGTTCCGAAAGGAATAAAGGAATGCGAATATACAACATGTTCATATTCGCACTCCGCGAATATGAATATATGAATTTTTTATTCGCGCGAATAAACGCATTATTCATATTCGCATTCATATTATTCATATTGTGAGATTTCTCCGCATTAATACTTTGTCCGGTACAGCGGTTATCGTATTACCGAAATGCGCTTAGTGGTCGATTTCACAATACTATCACTTCATCAGCAACGCTGGGCTATGAATTTTCGTTGCGAATATATGCTGGAAGGTACAACCTGCTTATGTAGAGTTGACCAGCTTGATGTACCATAGTGGATCTTTTTGAGACATGATACTCATTCACACGGGCCTGTCCATAAAAACTTGACACCGGCCACGAAGATCCGTGAAGATTATATATATCTGTCAACCCAATTGCGAATCATCTTAGGCAATTAACTGAATAAATCTTCTCAGTTCCCTGATTCCATTCCAATCCATTTCAAACTTGGTGCACAAAGTAGCCTTGAGAAATGGCACGTTAAAACGCGTTTGCCCCACGACCCAGAGCCTCCAATGACCCTGGCTGCATTTGTTTACGTTCAGAATCGTCAATATCGCGTTGCAGAAAACAGAAAAGAGATCTATCAACTTTTCACGTCAACAAGGGCATATAAAGCGCGAACATGACTGGGCCTGTCAACCATCATCCTATCCTCAAGTCCCCTATCAGTTTCTAACCCCAGCCCAGGTAGCTCAAGGTATGTTATGCATCACCGTCGATACCATTTTGATATACTGATACCAGGAAACAGTAGCATGGCATCTACAATAGGGCTCCGAAAGGAATAAATGAATGCGAATATAGGGCATATTCATATTCGCGGGGTGCGAATATGAACAAATGAATATCGTATTCGCGCGAATAAGCGCATTATTCATATTCGCATTCATATTATTCATATCATGCATTTTGCGCGCATTAATGGATCTTCCGTTTCCCCGGTTTTTGTATTACAGAAATACACGTTTCCACTAGTCAACTTGTATTTCAAGTGCCATCACGGCCTCGGTCAAGCATAAGTAGGAAATATCTCCCATGCAAACCATGTTCTAAAGTGTATACCCTATATTGTAGGGCTCGGTAGGCTCTATGTATTCTGCGTGATTATTTTTCACGATTTCTCATAGGTAAATGTCTAGTTTTGGTGACCAATGGTTGCTACAGAAAGTCGAGCGAAATTATATATATCTACAAGACGTCTTTCCACATCTTTGCTACTCCAGTTAAATCGACTACCATAACTCCTCCTGTTCTCACTCGATCTACTCCAAAATTTAGATTTAATATAACTATGGCTATTGGCACGTAAAAACGCGTTTATCATGCCACTTTAACTCACTTCTCATCCTGGTTACAGATTGTTTACCATGAGAGTCGCGAGTGAGAAACCGCCGCGTGTAAAGAAAAGACCTATCAACTTTCCACTTTACTGGGATTGCATCAGGCGAAACCACAGCTGAAGTTTCCCCATCATTGTTTCATTCTCACCTTTCATTTCTGACCCGCCAGGCTATCAAGTATTGTCGAGTGATACTAAAGGTGTGCCGTGCCTCGCTCCAAGGTACCACTTGGACTACTGACACTGGACAAATACAGAATGGCATCCTCACCTAACCCATTTGTGCGAAAGACGCGTGGACTTCCGCGTCGCGACTACAATGCTCTGAACAATGGCACACCCTCCCTACTCCCTGTGCCATGGGAAGGAAATATCCGTGAAATGCAGAGCCCCTGCTCGCCAGCATCATCCGAGTCTACAGGAGGCGAAGGGACGTCCCCATCCGTGCGGTCCTTACCCATTCCCAGCTCTTCGCCCACTCCGCTAGATCCCGCGCTATCAGGATTGACTAGCAGTCAGAGTAGCCCACCGCCTTACAAGAGACGAAAAGCCAAGTCATATTCTAGCTGGACCCTCGAGCATTTTTGGATCACAGAGCTAGATAACACCTGGCGTCGAAGGGGTGGGCCACCAAAGAAGGATCGGCTCTTAGACTGTAGGCAATGCAGTTGGTCGTCTAGGGATTCGGCACGCTATGGCTCCACTTCGAATTTGTTGGCCCATCTCCAGGCCAAGCACCGCATCAGTTCTGGATCAGACATCACATCATCGTCAACTATCGGAACGATCCTGGACAGTTTCTTGACACCTGCAAAAGAATGGGCGGGCCTTGAACAAATGCTGATACAATGGGTTGTCCAAACGAGACAGCCTTTTACGGTAGTGGAGCATCCGGCATTTAGGGCACTTTTTGAAGCGACTGGGGCTATATTACCCATCAAGACGGCCGACACTCTCTTCAACAGGATCAAGGAGGAATTTTGCAAAAACCGGACTTGCGTGAAAGAAGAATTAGCCAGTAGTAGTCGCACGCTTGCGCTGTCTCTTGATGTTTGGACATCAGAGAATCAGATAGCGATCATGGGCATCATTGGTCATTGGATCTCACCCGAGTTTGAGAAGCGAGAAGAGCTTCTGGAGTTCACTGACATATGTGGACCGCACTCTGGGGAGAATCTTGCGGAAATTGTGATGAGAATGCTCGAGGAACTAGACGTCGCGCCAAAGCTCCTCACAATTACGGGGGATAATGCTGCCAACAATGGAACTCTGCGACAGTCTTCATGTCGAGCTTCTCAAGAATTATGACGATAAAGACGACCAATTTCGCATCAGACCTCTTATGCGGTTTCGTGGACGGCAGAGCTTCATTCCTTGCCTTGCCCACGTCATCAACCTCATTTGCAGGGACGTACTGGTTTCCCTAAGGGCCGGCTCAGCTCGAGAGGCGAAGGCTATACTGGACGACATGGCCACGCAAAGTAGCCCAACATTCACCTCTGCCCACAGCACAAAGGGAGCAATCATGAAGATCCGGCTGCTGACCCTATGGATTGCCCGCAGTCCACAGCGCCGCCAAAATTGGAAAGATGTGTCACCAGCCAAGCAAGTCGGCTACGATGTTGACACTCGATGGAACTCAACCTATATCATGATAGCGGACGCCCTTCGGCTACAGAAAGAACTTGGACAATTTGTCCGGATGCATCCAGAAGTTCACGCCCTTCAACTAAACGAGAACGAATGGTCGATTCTTCAACAAGTAGCGAAGGTTCTTAAGCCATTCTGGGATCACACCAACTCGGTATCAAAATCTTGTCCGACGATTGTTGAGAGTTTGCCCATCTATTGGAGTCTAGACGACCTCCTTGACGAGGTTCAAAAAGCCGAAGGTGATTTTGAAGATGTGGATACCGAGATCCGGGATGCGGTGGAAAGAGGAATCCAAAAGATGAACAAATTTGCAAGGAAGATGGACACCAATCTTCTTTACTACGTGGCTTCCGTCCTGGACCCGCGTATTAAATCGTCTTTGATCGGATCGCAGATGAGCGAGCAAGATGCGAGACTGATCACCTCTCAAGTGCGGGAGTTCTTAAAGAGGGAGTATCCGCACGAGTTGTCCATGTCGTGTGTAGTGGATCGCCCGCCGGGAATGTCCGAGACTATGTGGAGGACGCTGCGAAAAGTACAGCCATCGCAGCGGACGCTTCTTTCAGACATTGATAGATATCTAGACGCGCCACCAGTGAGTTGGTCCCACCATATGATTGACGATGGAGACGAGGAATGGGTTCTCAAATGGTGGAAGGCGAATGTATTTAGCTTTCCACTCATGGCAAAGGCAGCTCGAGATTACCTGCCAATTCCATCAGCAGAGGTAGGGATTGAACGCGAGTTCAGCAATGCCAGAGATGTATTGGGGCTCAGAAGACACTGTCTAAATGCGGAGACTATGCGATGGCTTATGTTACTGAAGGGACAGTATCAAAAATAGCGTTCCAAAAAAGTGATTGTGATAATATTAAGCTTTATGGGAATGTAATATCTTAGAGATGGTGAACGCATTTGTGATAAGAGTCTTAGGCACATGAAATGGGGTTGCTGTATTGAGATGTAACAACATGAACGGTAATGTATGCTCTCTCAGTATATGAATAAATATGATCATTCATGAATATTCATGAATGATCATATTCCTTTCGGAGCCCTACTGTATCACAGCGTCCGAGACACTCAAGACCTATATTACGCTCAGTAAAGACAGAGAAGCTCCTTATATGGATTCACAGAACTCTATTCACTTATTAATAACTTAGAGATATTGAACTTAAGTAATTCTTTACACAGTTTTAATAATGGGACATCCGTTAACGGACCACTTTGTCTCTGCTTTAAGCAGCAGGCTATTGGAGTACATACAAACAGAGATGTTTGTCTTTCTTCAGATCTCCACCAATCACCAATCTTCTCAAATTTCCTGTCTTAATAAACAAACATCAATTTCACAAATGATCAAACTGTATCATATTGCACCTATTCCACAGTTTTGCTGCTCGTGCTATCCTGCTGAATAGTATATTGATTCTGTTTAGTTTTGACCCGACGATTTTATTTCAACCTACATGAGAATTATCCTGTCCCTCCTCATTCGTGGGTTCTTCATCTTTAGTATTTCTTTGCTGAAAGAGAGGGCTCCTTTCTGGACTCGTACTCTTCCTATACGAGTCTTCGTTGGCATCTTTGTAAACGTTACTAGCGGCTGGGTAGCAGGGAAAGGGTGCGAAATGCCGCTCCGATGTGGATGCGCTTGTCCTGTTTTAACAGCGCCGCTGTCGGTCACTCGATCAGCGGCGGAAAGCGCCAAATCACCGGAGTCAAAGTACTTCCGTTCCTTCCAGTTGATAGTTCACGCGTCGCAATAATGCATATTTTAAGTACCCTCAGACAATTGACCTAATAAACCTCCACGCGGCAGCTTTCCGTATTTGCGAAAGTGACAATTCTCACTCTCAGGCAATGGCTGAGGGAATATAGTTAGCGCAATCGTTTCCAGGTAGGATGTGGGAAGGTCCCACTTCGTTATATGATTCCTTGCCTCCTGACTGCATTTTGAGTGATTAGCGTTATGTTTTTAGGAGATCTTTCCAAGCATGGAATAGGGACTGCTTCTGTTCAGGGATACCCTAGGTTCCCGAACCAGACTTCCATGACGGTATTCATCATGTCACGTTATCTATCTTTGTTGTGTCATCTAGTGCATGACTTTGCTTGAGGGTGTTGTGACAGAATTATTACGTCATCGCTGAAAGAAAACCGAAGCTGCACTTAAACCAGAGTTTAGCCATCCCAGACTACTCTAAATGTTTTCCTCCCGATTTCTTGATCATCCCCTTTTTGATAGTATAAGTCTTATATGAGCCATCTCGGCAGGCATACGGGCTTACCTTGGCCAATCTGCAGATTTTATCAAAGCTAGGATGCCCTGCGGTCATCATGATAAGTTGAACAATTTCGAAGCCGCATCATATATGGAGTATGCGGCCGCCCATATCTCCGTGGATTTTATCAGAACGTTTGCAGGCGCGAGTAGCGGAATTGCCTCCAGCATAGTGACATGCCCCCTGGATGTTATCAAAATAAAGTTGCAAGCTCAAGGTGGTTTACGGCGAGAAACAACCTCTCGACTTCCGTACACGAATCAGGGTTTACTCGGCGTCGGCCGAGAGGTGTGGCTCGAGAAAGGATTGAAAGGAATGTACCAAGGCTTAGGGCCAAGTGTACTCGCTTACTTTCCCAGGTGGGCTATTTTCTTCGCTACTTACCATCGAAGCCATGAAGTATTCGGTGTGTGGTTTGGTAAGTTCATTCGGTTTTAGCCAAAGGCACCGTATTAATATATGATGCAGACGTTAATAACCTGTGGATGACCTCGTTTATGTCATCGCTAACCGCGGGCACTTTCTCCATCGCTGCCACCAACCCAATCCTAGTTATTAAAACTAGACTCATGTCGCAGACCAACATCTCCAATCGGACGTATGCGAGGCCGGCTTGGCATTACAATTCAGCGGTCGACGCAGCTCGGCAAATCTTCTTAAAGGAGGGTATTTTGGCTTTTTACTCCGGCTTGATACCAGCCCTACTCGGGATATCGCATCTTGCAATCCAGTTTCCTCTTTACGAGCAACTGAAGAGGAGGTTCACAGGATCGGGACTCGGGGAAGAAAATAAAATGTCTAGCTATAATATATTGGGAGTTCTAGCGGCAGCCTCCCTCAGCAAGATAGTTGCCAGTTCGGCGACTTATCCTCATGAAGTCATTCGAACACGGCTTCACATGCAGCAAAGTCTCAGGTCTACGACACCAGCACCACCGCGGTACAGTGGCATAATGATGACCGCCAATACAGTCTGGCAAAAAGAGGGGTGGCGAGGTTTCTATGCTGGTATGAGCACGACCATGATACGAGCTGTGCCAGCCTCGGTGACCACCTTGTTGGTTTATGAAAATGTCCTCAATGTATTAGTGACGCTTAAACTCGACAGCAATAGAAAATTGGAAAAGGCAAACCTATGATTAGCAACAAAACTCAGAGTCTCGAAATACTCATTGCAAAGTTATCAAGACATGCTCCCAAAAAGGAAGTCTCTCAAGACTTAGAACAATTATAAAAAAAAGGTATGATCTGAGCTATGCTACTCTGAGCTTCATGGTATCAATGACGCACGCCTGATTGCGAATTCAACGCCAATAACAGAAATGGGAAAGCACCAAGTGCCCTGTGGGCGCAACTGGACCCACGGCCTTTCTAGATTAATTTGACTTTCAGCATCGTACAACAGGAGGACACCCTCATATTCCTGTAACTCGAGTCGTATGCGAAACGAGCAAATGTTTTGTCTGCTCGAGCTCCCCTTTACCGATGCGATCGCATGCTGTCTATCACTTCCACAGGTCTGCTGGTGGCATCGATGATGAGTCAATGTAAGGATCAGGTCGTCTACCTCGGCCCTTCTCTCTCAGTTGACTCTGTGCATCAGGTCATGTGCTGATTTTTCTACCCGATACAAACCCCAGACTCCAATGGGCTTATACCACCGGGTGTCTCTCGGCATTCGAACACCGTGAAAGAATAGCCTCCTTGTGGATTGGATTCCTGGCGTCCAATGGGTGATCCTCATTGGCCTCGGTTGGCACCTGGCGTCTTTTCAAGCCGAAAGACACCGAGGAATGCTGGTGATTTTGTCTTGCTTCATGGCAGGTGAGCCATACCTTCGTAGACGGCCAGATTGTTAGTCTAAGTCTGCGTGCAAGGAGAAGGTGAGGCAAAGGTCCCGTCATCTCGAGCCTACAGTTAACATTGGCCATACCAGCTACGAACCGAGATGAAGAGACCGTCTGGTCCCGAGTCACAGCCGAGCCAACTAAAGAGCCACGAGCTAAGAATCACCGACCGATACTGTCCTACCTGATCCTACTCCGCGTTGCTGAGCCGTTCGACGTATACGAGCGAGCGGAAATGAACCAATTTACTACTTAAAAACCGTGGAGATCATACCCCCCAGACCGCTAGTAAGAATTGGCCAACACAATACATCAAACGATATCCCGAGCTTTCTAGTCGATTCTCTCGCAGATATGACTATAAACGCGCCTTAATAAGGAGGAAATTACATGCATGTGTAGTAATAAAGCTGAAGCTTCTATCTAATCCACGTCAGGAATTGGCAGACCATCCACGATCTTGACTTTACGGCCCAAGTTATCCATTGCTTCTCTCGAATTCTGGTCGCGGAGATATGACGTCTCATCAATTGTCATCAATGCAAAGTCGTAGGTTAAAATAGCGTGTCCTTCAGGCACACCGTACTTTCGGGAGACCTCAGCGCTGGCTTTGCCAACGTCTACCACAAGGGAGTCTTTGACACCAAACACGGCATCGGAGGTCTCATAGGGATCATTGCGGATGTAGAGGGCACTAAATAAAGCATGGTCAGTCTCAGTTCAAATCAAATAACACAGACAGGATGATAACCCGTACGTGATGAGGTGGTCATAACCCAATTTCTCAAACATGAAATGCATGTGTGCTGGACGGTATGGGTGGCGGTGAAGCTTTTTCAGAAGTTGACCAACGGGTCCGTCGTGAGGAATGGGGTAGGGTACTGGGGTAATGGCCTTGAACCAGAAGACCCCGTTACTGTCACTGCGCATGATACAACGGCCGTCCGGACCGTCACGATCCGGATGCTGCACATCATAGTGGCCCGAGGAATCCGTCTCCCAAATATCAATCTTGACATCCTGGATAGGCTTACCACTCATGTCCTTCAGCGTGCAGACAACAAGAAGCGGCTCGCCTTTAGTATCGTTCGACATCAGGTCGCCTTGTGTCATCTCCTCAGCCTCGTGGGTGTGGAAAGGCCCGAGGACGGTACCCTCAGTAGAGCCTTTGGGCTTCGGGTGGTCGATCGAGTCGACTAGGATAGAAAGACCAAGGACGTCAGAGAGCAGGATAAATTCCTACAATGAAAAAGCCATGGTACATCAGATATTGCTGCTCTATGAAAATATCCATAGATCAATACTCTTACATACCTGTCGAACATCACTAGAGATCTGGCCAACTTCCTTCAAGAAGTTCAAGCCAGTTATCCACTCGTTGCTGCTCAATCTAGTCTCACGGGCAAAGTCATGCAGATGATGAACCAGCCTCTCCAGCACATACTTCATCCGAGCATCTTCGCAAAAAGAATTAATCTGAATGACATTTTCCGTGATGTTTTCCGTCGTTAAATTTTTCATGGGAGGAATGTTAACTTGAGAGGGGTCCATTGTAGAAGGTTGAATGCTATTTGTTGTAACGTGTGCTTGGATTGCCGCAAAGTGGCAGAAGGAGATGAAAAAAGGCTTGAAAGAACCGATCAAGTATGAGATGATGAGAAGAGGCAAGGAAGTAATTGACAATTGGAGTTAATTTTCCCTCGGTGAATCAGAAAAAATTGAAGTAGTAAGAAAAGTTGAGAGGGCTTCTAGCTATTCATATGGGAAAGTCTCGCCCCCTTTCTCTCCAAAAACCATCATGTTCAACAATATCGCCACATGAGGTTAAGTTACTGCCAAGTGGTAGAAGGGATATGGTAGCTTAGCACATCCGTATTTCCGTGATGTATCATCATGGTGGGTCCAATCTGACTATCAAGGCGATGAAGACTAGCAGGCCCCATAATTTAGACTTTCGTCCAGATAGTACACTCGTATGATAAATCAGCACTGGCGATTGGCTGATGTCACCACGTGGAGGAATCCGAAAAGCATGGGGGGCTGGATAATATTTCGCCTGACGTCTTTCATACTAGCAATAAACGTGGAACAAGTCGGCAAATCATTCACTTATAATATAGGAGAGAGAAAGAACATGTAAAGCTAAACCGGTTTACTCCGTATGTCTTGGAACCAACACTTTGTTATTCACCTAATTGTCACTCGTGGAACAAATTAATTAAATACAAATACAGTCAATTGTTGAATTAAAAATCCGCCCTTGCCGGTTCACCGGCCCAAACCCTTCGTAACAATTCTCTAATGGCCTCCTTTTCGATTTCTCTAGGATTCCAGTAAGAACTGCCAACCACAGCCTCAGCAGCCTTGTCAATATCCCCCTCTTCCATACCATAATATTTCAAGTCCCGCTTGACCTGCAGTTTCTCCAGCAAAACATTCAGTCCGTGGATTGCATTCCCATTGCTGTCCGGTAGAGCCTCTGCTAGCTTCTTCATGGCCTTGGGGATCACAGTGGCGTTATACGAAATAGCGTGTGGGAGTACGGCGGTATGGGTCTCGGCATGGGGAAGATTAAAGCTTCCACCGAGCGTGTGGCAGAGCTTGTGGTGAATGGACATGCCCACACTGCCTAGACAGGTACCGCAGAGCCATGCCCCGTACAGGGCGAGGGAGCGGGCTGATCGTGACGAGGAATCCTCGACAATCTGAGGCAGAGCAGATGCAAGGGCACGAATCCCCTCGATGGCCATCAAATCAATGATGGGGTTTGTGTTATAAGCATAGAGGGCCTCGACTGTGGGTGTAGGCAAACGTCAGCTCAGCTGACCTGTAGAAATACAATTGTATCCCATTCAAATTCTCCAAGACGCAACTCACCTGCATGAGCAATTGCGTTGATACCGCTTATAGCGCTCATAGCCGACGGTAAGGTCATGGTCAAATTAACATCATAAAGTACCGTGCTCGGAAGAATTTTGGGATCTGACTTAGTTCTCTTCACCCCATCAATAGTTTCCCCAAGGATTGGAGTCATTTCACTTCCAGCATAAGTCGTGGGGATGCAGATATGCGGGATTCCCACTCGGAAACTGATCGCCTTGCCAAGCCCGATGGTACTGCCTCCTCCTATAGAGATAATTGAGTCGGCACCATTGGCCTTCGCGTAATTGAGTGCCTTCTCCGTGATATGTATCGGGGTGTGCATGGCCGCCTCGCTGAACACGCCAGCGATATTACCCTTCAGGAGCCCTCTCACCAATTCTGCACGTGCGACCTGCCGTGGCGTTGAGAGCACCAGCGGGGCAGAAAGGTTCATGCGGGCAACCTCATCGGGCAGGTTTGCAAGGGTACCGCTGCCGAAGACAACTCGGCCTGGGTTTGGATTGTACTCAAATGCGTCCATTTTGTTTTGGTGGAACGATTGAATGAAAAGTGTGGGTTGAGTTCCTTGGAAGAGTAGGGCCGTAGAAATAGGGAGCGGTTATTCCGCAATGCCGACAGGATCATGGATTGGTCACGTCATTGGCAAGTTATAGCCGACGGAAATGGAGTACCAAGTCTAAACTGTGGGATTGGAAACTTATTCCAGAGGGTGAGTTAATATTTACAAAATTATCAAAGCATTAATAATTTGGACGCATAGCACATATGGAGCACTCGAGACCCACCACGCCAGCAAGTGAACTAGGGCTTAGAATGTTGACGAAAATGCAGATCGGCGTAATATATGATAATCTCCAATCGGATATACGGCTTATCGGATGTATCGGGCGGGGGTGGCGGCGGAGAAGCTTGTCCCCACAAACAATGATACATAAAGAGTCCGGGGTGGTACCTCTAAACCAGCTTGGCCATCCTAACTAAAATCGTAAGCCAAAACATCAAAATTGTCATGCCAGTCTTCACCGAATGTGCCGCGTCATCGCGGGAACTGCGAGTGCTTCCTTCTTTTGCACCTCCGCTTCCCCGTCTCAACCCAGAGTTTCGGGCCCAGGCTGCAAAATACGAGACAGTCATTGTTGGAGTACGTTTTGATATTGATCAGTGAAGTGCTTATCTACTCCCTCCTGTCATACACCTGTTCCCCTGCACTTTTTCTCTCTTCGCAAGAGTCTTGCAAATCGAACTCATCGACTGAAAATTGACATTCCATAGGCTGGTCCCGCAGGGCTTATGCTGGAACTGCTCCTGGCACGCTACGGTCTTAGCGATGAATCTCTTCTCTGCATCGACTCGAATCCCGGAACCTTGAAGTCAGGGCAGGCCGATGGACTGCAGCCACGCACGCTAGAAGTCCTGAAGTCTCTCGGCCTCTCTGACGAGATCCTGACAGAGGGGTGTCAGATGTGGGAGGTCGCTTTCTGGAATCCTTCGAAGGACATAGGGAAGGTCATAGAGCGTACTGCGATAATCCCCGACGTTGCCGTTCCTGCTCGATTTCCACACGAAGTCACAATCCACCAAGGTCGGATTGAACGTGTTCTTGAGACAGATTTGCTAAGATATTCGAAAAGGGGGGTGTTGAGAAATACCAAGCTTCTCAGCATTACACTCGATGAAGCTGGTGATGCGGAGTTTCCAGTAATGGCCGAAATTGAGACGGATGGACAGCAACGAACGATTCGCACGAAGAGGCTGGTGGGTGCGGATGGGGCCCATTCGGTGGTTCGGAGGAGTATGGGCCTTCGTCTAGACGGCGAATCTCTTGATCATATATGGGGTGTGGTCGATCTGGTTGTTGACACTGATTTTCCTGACATCAGAAGGCGGACAGCCATTCATTCACCAGCAGGCTCGGTGATGATCATCCCGCGTGAGCGCATAGCCACTGGAGACTTCCTAACCCGTTTATACGTCCAAATCCCCGGAGATATAATGGTGGACGACAATCAAGGTCTGGGAAACCCACAGCAAACCAATGATGCCCGAGCCCGAAGAAGCAAAATCACTCTGGAAGACATCTTGAAATTCGCAACCGCAGCATTCGAGCCGTATTTCATCAGACCCAAAAAGAACGGAGCTGTGGATTGGTGGGCTGCTTATCAGATTGGCCAACGAGTGTCGAATGAGTTCACTGTGAAGGATTCAAATGGAATCAACCGCGTTTTCATTGTTGGAGATGGTAAGCCGACACCCGCTCGCCTCGGTCCTGCTTGCAGTCTAGTACTGATCCTATCTTGTAGCTTGCCATACGCACAGCCCCAAAGTACGTGCCCGAAAGATGTCAATGATATTTGAAACTGACAGTCAATCGCAAAATAGGCCGGCCAGGGTATGAACGTATCAATGATGGATTCCTATAATCTTGCCTGGAAGCTAGCATACGCCGTTAACGGTCTCACACCAACCTTAACAAACAGAGACACTGTTCTCGATACCTATCATATCGAGCGACACACGATTGCTCAACAGCTTATCGAATTTGACCGCGCATTTTCTTCCATGTTCTCAGGAAAGATGGGATCTACGGAGAAGGAAGTTGGAGACCTCACTCACGATAAATTTCTGGAAGTCTTCAGCACTGGAAACGGCTTCACTAGCGGTTGTGGTATTGAATATCCAGACAACATTTTCGTGCAAAAAGGCTTAGATGAAGGAGTTGCAAACCCCATTGAAGGAACAGGGTTTCTTTCTGGCATTTTGAGGCCGGGCAGAAGGTTACTGAATGTAAAGGTCAGAAGGCATGCGGACGGGAACCGTCGAGACCTGCAAGATGGTCAGTTTCGCCGCTGTGAAGGCAGCTTATATTTCCGTGCTATAACCAAGCTTTGATGAAAACCCCGCTAACTCCTCGTCGGCCGTTGACAGATTTTATCTCCACCGGCCGATTTCGCATTCTGTGTCTGACATCTGATGACCTGCTTGAGCCTGCAGGAATATCCGCTCAGACGCTTGATTTTATTGGCACATCGGTGATCCCACGATTCCCACCATCTATTATCGAGCAGGTTGTCATTCACCCAAAGCAACCTAGATTCTTTGAATGGAATGATATTCCATCTTCGGTCAAGCAGCATTCGGAAATGTCATTTTACGATGGCTACACCCTCGATGACGCATATAAAGTGTTCGGCGTAGATCCAGCTCGTGGCGCGCTGACTGTTGTTCGCCCAGACGGATATGTTGGAGTAATTGCAGCTCTGGGCAATGTTTCCAGGATAGAGAAATACCTTGAAAGATGCCTGAGAACTGTTTGAAGTATCACGGGCTACGGGTTCTGTCTGATTGATTTAGACTGACGAGGCTTACATGCATTGATCCATTGGATACCATAATCATAAAAATACAGCAAGGAAGTTTTTGCTACTTCTAATTTGCATACGTTCCAAATTACCCATTTAGACGCATAAGTTGAAACATTAAGTCCTATTGAATCGCTGCTCTAAACTTGGCAAAAATGTAATGGTGCTGGCTTGCTACATTATGCGAGTCGTCGTCGTAAAACAGGAATGCGTTCATGCACATAGTCGTTCTGTAGAATATGGATAATATGATAGGAAGTCGGCTTAAGAATGGGTATGGGATATCGCATCCAATCAGGATTCGCACATGTTGGATTCATTTTCTGGGAATTAAGCCGTAAGAGGGTGAAAGTAGAACCGAGCTTGAAAGGTACTGTACTTTCAAGGTAGATCGCACGTCACGCCACTGTTTCAATCGATGAAGATTATCCTCGCCTTGCACCGTTTATTGAACTCTTAGAATGAAATCGGCCATCTTCATTGATGCGTTGGCAGTGTGAAACATGCCACTGGTTTTTAACTATAAGCAGATCAACAAATGGAAACTATAGTGGCCGACTATAGTGGAACCCCATATCTGGCTTGAGAGAGATGAAGCGGGATTGGGTAAACATATGACATGAGAATTCGGTTATGTGAGACTTCAAAAGGCAAAGCTAGCTTCGTTACCCATGCTCATTTTATGAGCGAATTGAGGATGCTACAGTATTCTGACCAACTCCGCACCCTTTTCTGGCCATCTACATGACAGACGGCGCAATGGGTGTAAGTGTATAAGGAAATGCATGTGATCCAAAAGCTGGGTGGATAGACCTGTGCATCTGGGACCGGGACCCATGGGATTCCGATTTCGTAAGTTCCATGGGATCTTGGCAGTTGGGGGGATTTGGACAGGCACCTTGTCCAATGGGATCCTATGGGATTCGGTCTTCGCCAAATTAGGCAATATCACGTGGCTGCATAATTTTTTTACTCTTAGCGTTTTGACTACAGTGGCGTACGCTAAGTTTGAAACCCCCCTATTTACCGCTTTCTTTCTGCCGCGTTTTCTGTCGAATAAAAAACTCCTGATGTTACTATCTAATAGCTGGTGTACCAACCTTCATTTTCGAGTACCTGCTTTACCCGGTTAGGCATAGTTATAGCGAGGCTCTCGAGCATATCTGTGTCCATCTCTGACCAAGCTTCCTGGGCCACAGAAACAACGAATTCTAGTGCCTCTTCGTTGACTGGCATACCTTTGATTTCAGGGTGCATTTCATAAATTTTGGCCTTTTAAAAGCGACCATAGGTTCTCAATAGGGTTTAAATCAGGCGAATATGGGGGCCAGGCCATTATTTCAAAGCCTTGATCTTCTAACCAATCACGTACAACACCGACGGTGGGCCACTACGAGGTCGCGTTTCTTGTGTAGTCACTTTTTGACTAGCCCTAAGGCACGTAGTCTTGATTGTAGAAAGTGGAATTGAAGGATATCGATCGTGGATTTGCCTGTATGACCAACCAATCGATTTAAGCTCTATAAAGCTTAATACGCTCGTACGGAGCTAGTTAGTAGCCCGGACGACGGGTAGCTATAGGTGTTACGCGAGGCTAACTAGACCTGGCACTCACCTGCCCCGCGGGTCCAAGATCAGGAACCTCCACCCGCACCTCAGAGGGTCACCCGCATCGACCCTCAAATGTATAATTTCTCTGCGCCTTTCCTATTTCGGACGTATAAATTTGATGATTCAGCTTTTAAAACTGTTATTTACGGCTGTTCTAGTATACCTCTAAATTCTTCTTATCTTTTACTATAAAGACTCTTGAAATTTAAAGTAATTAAATTGTAAGTCAATATTTCGTATATCGTTACCTTAGGTTTCTTAATATTGACTAGAAATATGTTATTAAAGGCTAGTTTTAACATATATTAGAGAATATTCGTGGTGAAGTAGTAAAAGTATATAGTTATCTGAAGTAGACTAATAGTAGTGCACCTATATAATGAGAAATATATATTTTTATTTATAACACTAAATCAATATCGAATATAAAGCTATCTTAGGCAATTAACTAAATAGAGTCTTATTTAATTTTCTGCTAATTTAGATTACCTCTAATTGCTCTAGATCTTGTACGATAGAAGATTAGAGATCTAGATTGTGAGACTTTTAACGTTTTCTATAATAAAATAAAAGACTATATAACTAGAGGACCCTCACTAACCCTGAGGGTGACCCTCTTTACCCGCATATACCCTTTATACTAGCCAATCGGATAAGATAACTTTAGCCCGAGTAGGTAAGAAGATGATCTATCAACTTCGCGTCCTCTCGCGACAAGGGTAAACTAATTCCCCCCGTACGATAGCTTTTTTTCTATTTACTTCTGTGAGTCCTCTTCTTCAGAGTCCCTACAAGCTGCCTATGAATTATGTCTCAACTCTCGTATAGATATCCCTCCTTGATAGCCGAGGGGGTTGGAATAGAAGATCTCCCACACCTTGTCCCGGACGACACTTTATTCTCAAGTTCATTTCCATCAAGTCAACCTACATTCGATACAATACTTGATAATTCCTCTGTTCCTCTACGGCTAGCACCCCCGGTACCAGAAAATATTCGGCGGATTAACCCTGACCGGATTAACGAATATCTGTCGTACGAAGCGAATATGAGTAAGGAATTCGTGGAGTGGTGGCTTCAAACTGACTATGGGAGGAAAAGGCGGATTAATTGGGATGGAAGGCATCACGCAACTTGCTGGGAAGGCTTCGATCAAGTGGCTCATACTAAAGATGGAAAGCCTGGCGTGATGTGTAAGCGATGCCGTGCGGTTCTTGAATATCCAGCCTCAGCACATTCTGGTACCTCATCAATGAACAAACATCTTAAAGGGCCACAATGCCAGCGAGGGACAGGCAAGCCAAGCATCCATAAACTACTCGTACAAGCTGTATGTACGACCAAGATTATCTCTCTATTTAAAACTAACTAATAGTTAATCCACTAGGGTCAGAGGGCACCTGCCCAAGTATTCACGCAGAGTACTTGGGAACATAAGCTTCTGAATCTAGTCACAGTATCGCATTTACCTTTCCTATTCCTCGAGCATCAAGAGTTTCATGATCTTATCTCGTACACGCGGCTAGCCCCCACGACACCAACCATTCCTTCTAGGAAGGTGATCCGTACGAGGCTTCGTGAATTTGTCACCGAAAACCAAACAACTACTCTCCGAAGCCTACCACTAGGCGCAAAGCTATCTCTCGCACTTGACTGCTGGACATCGCCATTCCAGCAAGCATTTATGGCGATAACAGCATATTCCCTTGATCGGAACTGGGACTATCGCGAAGTCCTTCTTGGTTTTGAACCACTTTCCGGTACACATTCAGGGGCCAACCTTGGTGAGGTTGTCGTACAGACCCTACAACATCATCAAATCCTCGATCGAGTGCTTGCGGTTACGACAGATAATGCGTCTAATAATGCTACACTTATAGCTGTCGTTAACGATACGATCCAGGCTCTAAAGCTAAACACTGAATCCGCAATCATCCAAGTCCCTTGTATTGCACATGTGATTCAACTTAGTCTGAATGATCTGCTTGGGAAGATGAAGGCATCGTCAAAGAACGACACCGCGGAGCTCGAGTGGAAAGAAGATCGCGTACGAGCCCTACGTGCTCGACAGCAAAAGCGAGAGATTGCCGATACACTAAATAAGGTTAGCTCTCTTACTCTCTAATTGTACGATGATTATACTTACATCTATATATTCAAGGTTCGCAGTTTTGCTGTCTACATCAACGCAAGTCCTCAACGCCGCGACGCTTTCTACAATCTTCGGCCTAACGAGCCAAAGCTCGTGCCTATCCAGGACGTACGAACGCGATGGAATTCAACATATCTTATGCTTCGGCGGGCTAAGAGACTCCAAGCAACTTTTGACACGTTTTGCTCGCAGTACGATCAGCCTCATTTTGCACTAAACACAGAGGAGTGGCGACAAATCGATTATCTACTATTTATCCTACAGCCCTTCTATAAATACACAACCGTCGTTTGTACGACTAAAGACATAAGTATTCACTTAGTCTTTAGCTTCTACAACAGGCTTTTTGATCATCTTGAAAATTCAATCTGTCAACTCCGACGAAAGAAGGTCCCTTGGAAGCAGTTGAAGCTTTCCTCGCTTGAGGCTGCGCAAAAGAGGCTATCAAAGTACTACGCTATGACAGATAGTACCGAAGGCGACCTCTACGCAATTGGTACGATCCTAGCGCCAGCAAATAAGCTCCAGTTCTTCTCAACTAAGGACTGGGAGTCTAATGATCTAGAGAAGGACTATAAAAGGATCTATCATGAGAGTCTTGAGTCTTTATTTACCTTGTACGACGAGAAACGTCCGGAAGAAAAGCTATAATCGGACGCTCAGTTATCAATGACGACAATGACGGACGCTGATCTACTACTTGAAAACTCGCGAGCGTCACTACCTCCGCAACAGAATGAGGTTACGAGGTACTTTGAAAGTCGTACGTGTTCTCTTCTATTCTTACTAAATGACACTAGCTCTTTCTTTTAGCAACCGTACGAGGCTCCCCTCGGGTCTTTTGGAAAGACCATGAACACGAGTTTCCTATACTTGCAAGCCTTGCCCGGGATATTATGTCGATCCCAGCAACTGGAGCAGGAGTGGAACGTCTCTTTAACTCCGCTCGGGATATCTGTCATTATCGACTAGGGTCTTTAAAGCCAACGACCATCCGGGATATTATGCTATGGATGTGTACGACAAGATTTGACCTCCAAGAGCAGAAGCGGCTTATACTACAGGAGTATCTCTCACACCAAGAGATCGCAGCTATAACAGAGGCTAATGAAACACGGGATGAATCGTTTGATCCGATTAGTGATACCGAGGAAGAGATAGAGGATCTAGTGTATGAGGCGGTGGACACACAGTGCCTTCTACGGTCTCGTACGACAACACTTGACCTTGAAGATAGAGAAGCTATGGATCATGATGAGGACGATGACGATGATATAAACCCCCTTTGTCTGACACACAGCCGCGTGTATCTAGTAGAAAGCGTAAGCGCTCGAAGCTACTTAAGGGCTATATACTTGGATCTCAATAATTACTACACTGTTTTATTCTATATATCCTATATTAAGTCATTCGTACGATGAAGAATACAATTTTCGTATGATTTCGTCTCTTGATTCTTAAATCTTTAGTCTACTGCTGTATTAAAAATTACAAATGAATACATAGAAAACCTCTCTAAATCTACATAATTTATGCATCGCGAGCAAGTCACGTTTTTTACCTGTTTATTTTGTTTGTGGACCCTGAGGTTCACCCGCGGGGCTGGTCGGGTAGAGGGCCCGGAGGGTCACCCGCGGGTGAGGGCCAGGTCTAAGGCTAACTGGTCACAGTGAGTATCGCTCGTAGGGTCTGTATACGTACGTCGAGACTCGTCCTCAAGTCTCAGTCGCAACCGTACCGTCACCGTCGTAAGACTTAACACGGGCTCGGGTCTATAGGCTAGACTCTTGTTGGGCTTGTGCCAGGTAGTGCGCCTAGTCAAGCTATACTTAGGATCTGCATCAAGGGACGAGAGACTAAGGATACCTCTCCTAGTAGGTGGGTTGTCTTAAGTACGAAGCAAGTAGTGAAGCTAGAAATGGTAGGTTCCAAGTAACAATGTGTAATTGAACGCGAATAACTAAATACAACTGTGGTAATGACTGTCCTTATATATCTAATCCTTCTCACTGGGTGATGAGGCTTCACGTGATCCCCTCCTGGGATCTCTGCCGTCCTAGGATCCTGTCTGACCTAGGATTCTGCTTATCGTGAGATATCCATGGTTGTTGGTAACCGTGGCTTGTCGTGGGAAGTCCTTCCTCTTGCGATAGTCCTTATCGCAAAGTATACTTGATTGTGCGGTGGTTGCCAAACCATGGTCTTTCCGTAGTGACCCTTGGTTATTCGGAATAACTTATTCCGTATTATGCGTACGTTGTGGGTTGGCTATGGTTCCCCGAACCATGTCGCGCACGTGACCTACATGCCGCCTTGTCCGTCACGGATCGATTGGCTCTTATAACCCCGCGGCGGTGCGCCCCCTGTAGGTCCGTAACAATAGGCACACGGTGGACTGGAGGTGCAATATAGTTACTAGTGACAGAAATCTGTCTGTATTGCAATGTATGGGTACAAATGGCATAGATGAAGAACTCTAATTAACTAAAATGACAAAACCCGCTATTTCAACAATCTGAGCGGTAATGATGACTAAACGTAATATATGGTATGCATGGTACTCGAAGTCACATGATTTGCATGGTATAATACCTTGTAAATCCATGTATTTGACCTTGCACTTTGACAGGTTGTCCTCTCTTCAGCCCGCAAGTTGCGTTTTCTGCCAACAATCTCCGCCTTGAGCGACACGGCTCCAGAGGTGAAACGTGTCTCTTGGCCACCACTGTTGGGTAAGATCAGACTTCATCTACCAGCGCATTTAGCGCTAGGTCAGATTCGAATTAAGCGACGCAGCCAGTAACTTTTGGCTTAGATTTAGTGGTCCAGCACTTACAAAGATGGAAGGACGCATTGTAATCTGAAATCTAAACAATCGGGATCTCATTTCTTGCTAGGCTTGCTTCAAAAATGTAAATCGATGCTATGGTCACAGTTGCTGATCACGATGCAGAGTTTCTGGTCACGTGTACCCACGTGTGATTGGCAGTCGCTTTCCTATTTTCCACCTTACCTTGCCTGCAGCTGCGATCACCAACGCTGAGTGGAGAGTCTTGCCGACCGGCGAAGCGGTGCAGAGGTGGACGGGTCTCGCGGTAGATAAGGCCCCGCGAGTCTGGCTGAGCGACGGGGCCCACCAGTGGGAGACGGTTCGCTTGCCGTGGGGACGGAATGCGTCCGGCATCCGACGAGGGGGTTGGTAAAGGACAAATCAAGGCGTCTAGGGCTCCTTCGTTTCGACTATAATCATCAGTATCCTGGTCGTCGCAGAATAAAGTCAACCACACTTACCACACACAGCATGACGTGCCATATCCTGTACGTCGCTTATCCAACCATTCTTCCGCGCAGGATAGATGAGAGAGCGCTCGGCACTGGTGGCAACGCAAGATCACGCACTCGTTTGCATGGTCTTCATCCTCGCTCAGGTAAAACACACAGTGGATACTGTCGATCTCTTCACTCGGGGTGAGACTCTGGGGCGTCAAGATTTGAAAACCAGCCAGAAGATTCGTTGCTGACAACAGAATAGCGGGCCTGGCCGGCGAAACGCGCCATAGAACACTGTTCGTCCATAGCATTGTGGAGGTCACGTATGAATTTATTGGCTGCACTGGCTGAGAGTTGGTTGGCAGCATCTGTGCGTCTTCTCTGGGCCCGTGAGATAACCGGTTGGTGTCGTGCGATTCTGCAGGACGTCGCCTGGGCGCCGACGATGTCTGACGCTGGCCCGATTGTACAATAACTGGTGGAGAGGCCATTCTGGAGCCACGTAGTACTCGCGCCTAGTTGCGGACGGCGGCTTCATACCACTGCTGGCCAACTTGGTCGGCATGCCGTTGCCGGTGCCATCTCGCGCAGAGGAAGTCTCTGGCGACATCACAGAGCTTGGACTGCAACGATGACAAGTCAGACGGTTCTCTGGCGAGAGTGGTCAACTTTTGATGGCCTATCTTGGTGTCTTCTACTTTGATCGAGTTCTTGCATGGCTCGCCTTTTTACGTCATGCCGCAACAGGAGCAAGGACCACTGTGAGGGATCCCGCAGACAGAAAATGGGTTCTAGTCATTGCGGTGGTCTTCAAAGGGAGAAAATGCTTCGGATTCTCGGTGATTTTGGACAATCTCTGCAGGGTCCCCTCGTCAGCTTTATATGCCATCTCCGTAGGCTCTTTCCCTGCATGGCTGCGTGGTTGCTGGCATGCAACGCCTTCCTTGAAACAGTCGATACATCGAGGAATGCATTCGACCGCAGTATGCCCCGTATACGGCCGATCAGTGGCCTGCGCGAAGGGATGTCATTACAGATCACTGCTGCAATCAGCTGCACTACGGCTATAGAAATCGATGGCTATGCATTGGCGGACAGACTGGCTACTGCGGTGAGCAACAAAGTCCACAAATGCTGTGCGAAATTTTGGGTTGCGTACGGAATTTGGAAGTGCGTGATAGGCTATGATCTACTCTTATGGCGCTAGATGCGAGAAGCGGGTACGTAGAGATAGATTCGGTTTCCAGGCCCTCGACAGACTACCAGGAACTGAGTTGGCGTTCCCAGGAGCTAGACTAGATATTTGACAACGCCGCCCAAACATTCTTGTCAAGGGTTTGATGCTGCCGTATGATTACTACATACGCCTCAGCGGAGTAACAGGCTACACTCCTAGCTGAGTATATAGAGACTCTCCATATCCAGCTTTCACAGCTCTCACCTCACCCTCATCTACATTTCATTTGCTTCTAGCTTCAATCTGTTCAATCATGGTCTGTTTCAATTCAATATTACAGAGTTTACCGATGAGCTAATACATTACAGCCAAACATCAGAGACCTGCCCAACGAGCTTTTGCTGTGGATTGTGTCGTATTTGAACGGTAATGCATTATTTGCCCTCGCAAAATCATGCAAAGACCTTGATTTTAGACTGCAGCCCAGCACCTGGAAATACAACGTCAAATTTAAAAACAGCAATCTGTTGCACCTGGCCGTCAAATATGACAACGTTGGTCTTGCGGATGCTTTGCTCCAGCACAACGCCAACATCAATGCATTTTACTGAGGCAAGACTCCTTTGATGAGGGCCCCCAAATACTCGTCCGCTGCTGTGCGTGACCACTTGCTCAATCGTCGAGACCTAGACATCAACATTCAAAATCAAGCGCGTGAGAGCACCCTGTGGTATGCCATCCACTACGGAACCTATTCTACCGTGAAGAGCGTTCTAGAACAGCCCAACGTCCGAGTGGACGTCAAGCACAAACACGGCGGAACGGCGCCCCACCTAGCAGTCTTCGCAGGCAGAATAGGCTTCCTGCATCTGCTACTTTCTAGTGGCGGCGACCCTGATCTACAGGATGATTCGGGCCAGTCGCCATGGGACCGGGCATGCCGCTTCAATAGGCCCGTGATGGAAATGATTTTTTTTCAAACGATCCAATGGCCGAGGTGTTTCTTGGTACCCACTCATCACAGGAGGCTGAGCTGCTTCTTCACCTAGCAGTGGCCTTTGGTCGGTAGATGCAGTCAAAAGACTTCTCAGACAAAAGGGTCTAGATTTGGACATCCAGAACCGAAAAGGCTCTACGGTGCTCCATATCGCCGTTCAAAGCAACGCTTGGAGATGGTCAATTTGCTCCTCAGTCACCCCCGTACTAACGTGAATTGCAAAGACAAAGGTGGCAATACACCACTCTGGCCGTCGGCTTACTCGTCATTCGACGAGATAACCGAAAGGCTGTTGGCCGAGAAAGACATCAACGTGAATTTTGTTGGAGGCCGCGGGACATCCGAGACGCTGTCTACATCTCTCCACCATGCCGCGGCCAGATTAGATACTGTGCTCCTACGACGGCTGCTTGCGGTGCCAGGGATCAGTCTGAATCTCTGTGTTGCAGGCCACTCTCCAATCTCTGTGGCCGCATATCACGGACGCGTGAACACGGTGGCTTGTCTACTGAGTATGGAGAGCGTGGAGATCAATGGAAGGGACTTGATCGATCCACCCCTTTGTCGAGCGGCTGCACATGGCCATCTCGATGTTGTAGGGCTCTTGGTGCAGCAAGGTGCACGTCTGAACATCAATGAAAGCACGATCGCATCTCACGACACTGCTCTCTGCATGGCTGCCCGTGGCGGTTACTTGGAGATGGTCCAGGCACTACTACGCCACGATCGGATTGATGTGAACCTCCGCAATCGATGGTCTGAGGATCCATTGATGCTGGCGGTCAAGGGTGGGCAATCCTCGATTGTTGATGCACTTGTGGTGAATCCCAGATTAAAATAATTCAGTTTGACAAGATCCCTGTATCTTACAAGGAATGATTACAGCCAGAAAGTCATTCGAGGCAGGATGGAAGACGATAACACTCGTCTAGGATTGTTGAAGCGGTTTACGAGGAGAAGACTACGTGGTCTGTAAGAGCTGGCGACGTCTACTTCAAGTGGCTCTCGTGATGCAATGCGAGGCGGCCGCGTCAATTGACCCTTTCTCCGCTAGCTGCACTGTGTAAATTGTCACTGCATCCGTACTTTTGTCTATAATATGTTGAATTGATAGAAGTGACACTAGAACATGCGGGATTATTCGCAGACGCACTCCGCAAAGGTCACAATATGCCTTCTTAATGTGAATAATTCAAAATATATGAGCTGCATGCGGAAATTCTCTTCATTGCGACATTGGATATTTTCCATGTTGTAAAAGACATAGGACAACCAAGAATATACAATTCTTCAGCCTTCTCTTGCCATGTCTGGCAGCCCAGCCAGATTGAGTCTGGACGGGTGGTTCCAATCATCAAGTACGCAAGTCAGTCGGCCCTGAGATGATTCCAGTGCCTGCTTAAAGAAGCGCAGCCGAGACAGCTGCTTGTCGTGGCGCAGCTGAAGTCCGTCCCTCTCTTTGGTCAGGTGTGTGCTAGCTTCCTTCAAGATACGGTTGGTCTGCTGTAGCTTCTGGCCATTGATGTGCTTGGACACACACGACTCCCATAGGCGTCGATAGAGCCCGACAAGTCGAGCCGCGGGAAAGGCGAACTTGGGATCGTCGCGTTCGAGGTCTGCTAACACCTGCACAATGGGTTGAAAGGGCTCGATCGCCAAAGTATGTCTTGTTTCTGCTTCCTGTTGCGAAGAAGAGAGCTACAATGGTCAGCAAAAGCATCGAAAGCCGCGTCGTCTCACTTGCCAATGGGACATGGTCAGAACTTTCCTGTGATTTGTCTTTCTTGCTAAAGATAGGCAATGGACTAGACTGCTGATCTCTCCCATTCTTCCGGCCTGTCGAGCTGTTTAGGGAGACCATTTTGTCCGCAGGAGAATGTCAAGGATGTGGGCAATACCATTTCCATCGATCCTTGAATTTTTATAGACTGCGCAGACGCAGGCAACTATGTAGTTGATTTTACGATCACCACAACTATTAATTGATGCAGTGAGATTTTGACTGGAATTTTGTTAGTTTTCGGCGGGCTGTTGACAATGTATTCAATAATAGAGATAGTCGGTCGGGGAAACTGATCAAGCCTCGTGATGTCGAGGGCCAGAGATCAACGCGTGTTGAGGTTAAATATTTCGATCAGACACCTCTTTCTATTTCGTTGAATGCCTCAGAAATTTGACAAATGGAGTATTGTAGAACTTATCGTCGTCAAACAAAGAAGTTCGGAAAAGAAATGGAGAAATCAAATTTTTTTTAAAATGTATTTTCATGGTCACAAGTTCGAAAATTGAGTGTTGACAACAACGTTGGGCTAAGCTTCAACGGGTGGAGTCGAGCACATCCTATTGTGACCTCGCTTTCCGCAGTCTAGTCAGACAGACTTACAGCTCAACACGACCAACACCACACTAAAATGAGGGTAGGCAAAAAACCATGACCTGTCAGGATAAAATTGTAGGCGCTTTTCGGTGATTCAACGTTGAACCGCTCACCGGTGAGGTATCAGAACAAGAATTATGAGCCTGTCATAGCGGACGGACCATTTCCCACAAAGCCTCAATTTAAGAGGGCCCTGAAGGGTTCGGCGGTGAGCCAATGTTTCTTGACCGACTCAGCATCCTGTTCTTCAACCCGGCTCTTGCTTGCCTTGCTGAGCATCTAAAGGCACCAAAATGTCGCTGCTTAAAGTCGCTGTAAAAATATGCCAGGGGTTTCAACAGGCCTCAATTAAGAGAGCTGTCCCCCTCAACGCGTTCTACCAAGCAGAGCACTTTCGCAACAGAAGGAGCCGAGAAGCCTATAAATACGTCCTCTACCCCGGCAAATTTCTCTACAATTTATTCACCTGATTCTGCAAAGTCGAGCAGGCTTGTGTCTGAGCCACGTGTGAAGTTATTTCCCATTGATCCCGTACTGAAATTGCCACTGTACTGACATTCATTGAATACATCGTGTATTAGCAAGCCATACGGTGCCTGTGAGAGATACAGGTATGATTCCCACCAGATGCACTGCCATTCACACCAGCCGATTAAAGATGTATATGCAAAGATGCCTCCGCCACAGCAGCCGACTGGGCTGATCTACTGTACAGCCTCTGTGTATTCCCAAAAGAAAGCGCGAATATTCACGTCAATTTATGTGAATCTTAGCCTGACCTGTCTGGGATTTTACTGATTCTGAAGACAATGCGATTCCAATAGAACCGAGGACATTCGACCACAATGCACGAGCGCAAAGACCACAGCTCTTTGCCGTCGCTTCGTCCCTAGTTTTGGCCACCACAATATGTGAGTCATGGATTATCTCGCCGGTCTACAAGCTAATTAATGACAGTGAACCATTGACATCGCACCGGAGGGCCCGAGGATACAACATCCGGTTAGTGCCCAATACAAAGCCGTGGCCTACACACTATTCTTGTCCCCGCCGCTTCAACAACGCAACAAACACTAGCTGAAGAATAAAAATCAAATGAGCGGGCCAATAAAAGGTGCGGTCCTCCGATTGCGAGCTTCGCTGCATGGAAGTTTGAGACGTCCATTCTTCCTAATAATGTGAGAGATTTGTCGCGCCCTCTGCTGCGCTCTATCAGTTATTCGTGCAATTCTTGTGCTCCAAAACACGGACACCATTGCTGATTTTATGTCATCGTACATAGGAGCAGCCATCGCCACGGTGAAGCATACCTGTTGGGAGTTCTATCGCCTGATCGGAGGTAAGACCAAGGCGTCAGTCACTACGACGCGTGCTCCATCGCGTCTTCCGCCCTCGACCTCACCGCCTTCACGGCATGAACGGTGGCACCCGTTCGCCGTCCCCATCGCGGGGTCTTATCTCATTACGACTGTACAATTTTCTGTCACCGGTGGTTTGTCACGCGCCTTTGGGGCTCAGAAGTTGCCCGGTGCATCCAGCGCGGCTTATTCGAAGCGACAGCCGGAGAGTGCGACGGACTGGAGACAACATCATGTCAACACGGCATGACTGGTGACTCTATTGATGTAGACAATTGTAAGTGACCTCGTCCGTAATATATGGCCACGAAGCTAATTGATCGTCTCGTCTCAAGGGAACATGCTGCAAACTTCATGAACAGGTAAGTTATAACAACTCTTCCAACTAGTTCAAGCCATGCTGACTCGGATCTTACGAAAGGAGGTCCCTCATATTCCCGCCACTAGAGTAGGATGCGAAGCGAGCGAATGTCTTGTCTGCTCGATATCCCCTATACCGATGCGATCGCATGCTGGCTATCATTTCCATATAACTACTGGTGGCATCGTTGATGAGCCAATGTAAGGTCCAGATCGTCTCCCTCGGCCCTTCGCTCGGTCGACTCTGTGCATCAGTCATGTGCTGATGTGTCTACCCGATACAAAGCTCAAGCCACAATGGGCTTATACCACCGTGTCTCGGCATTCGAACACCGCGAAATAATAGCCTCCTTGTGGATCAAATTCCTGACGTCCAATGGGTGATCCTCATTATCCTCGATTCGTATCTCACGTCTTTTGTTGCCTGGCAGCTCGACATGCACCGGGATGAGCTCATGTTTCAGTCTGGCTCATGGCGGACGAGTCCTACTTTCGCCGACGAGCAGGCTGTGAGCCTAAGTCTGCGTGCAAGGAGGAGGCGAGCGGCACCCCATTATTTCGAGCCTACAGACGAACATTGGCCATATCAGGTGCGAATCGATAAAAGGAGACGGTAGGGTGTCGAGTCATAGACGAGTCAACTAGAGAGCACGAGCAAAGAGATGCCGTCCGATAGTTTCACCTGATCCTACTCCGCGTTGCTGAGCCGGTCGATGTATTCCAGCGGGTGGGGCTGACAAGCGGAAACGAACAGTGAAAATGAATCAACCACATGCATGACGCTGCATCAAGAGCACCGTCNNACGCTTTTTTCTATCCAAGCCGGAGTAACGTGTGCAAAGAACATTTCCCCTGGATGTCACTGCATCTGCAGGTTAGTCAACCCGAGCGCGTGTATCTCTCACTGAAATCGTCTTCTGACATATCGCGTGCAAGCGGTTTTCTCAGGGAATGGCTGAGCTCTCTACGTCCCCTACTTCCCCTGTCCTTGGGCATCAAATATATTTTGTCAAACCTCACCGCGCCCTGGACGACATTTGGCATATCACTGTTCAAGCAGATCCTTTGTAAAGGTGGGTTTGATGTCTGCACAACTTTACTCAGAGCCATCCTCTGTGCGACCTCTCTGACTATCTATGACAGCCTATGCTAAAATTCCTACCCCTAATCAGCATTCATATGATTGCTTTCGGCGGGATTTGTGCGCATGTCTGCTGCGGCTCCAA
>MUGJ01000313.1:555-22749 GCA_008931945.1 Penicillium sp. BW_162_3FA | reverse complement strand
TCGGGCTGCAACCATGTTCTCTATACAGTAGAGTATGCTCGATCGCGTGAACTCGGGTACTATGCCCAAAAAGCAATGGCAATCGCTTTGGGTGCAGTAGTGGATGTTAGTAATGGAAGAGGACAGGCGATATAAATCGTAGTTGCTTACGGGATTGCGACGGCTCCCATGTAGAAGCAGCCAATCGGATATTTTCGAGCCAAGCCCCTCAATTTCTTCGTTGTCTTTATTGGGAATCCACTTTGACTCGCGACCGTTGTGGATGTAGGCATTCTACAGCAGAGTAGGAGTGAGTGACTTGCAAGCCGCCTGAAGCGGCAAATTTGACTACGCGAGGAACAGTCTATCGCATCACCATAATTATCTGAGCAACAAAATGTATTTCGAGCGCTCCTCATTCAATGCTTCATCTACACCTGGTAGGTCTGATCGTGGGTGTTTTGCCTAATTATAGCTCCACCGAGGGATATTGGTGTTTGCATTGGACCAGCTCAATCGAATGGAAGCTGTGTGCGAACTTTTACTGAGTAAACACCAGGGGACCATCGTAGCAAGTGATGCCAAATGGTGCAGAAGGAAACAATGAAACTGTTATCTTTGTCATATGTGGACTTCCGGACCTGCCTAAAAGCCCAAGGCCCAACCCGACCCCAACCCGCAGATGGGCTATGGGCCTAAGGTAGAAGCCCCCGGGGCTTTCTTGGGGGCCCAATGGGCCGAAAACAATACAGACATGCCATGTCCCTGCGAGGTGCTTTGTTGACGCAGGACCTAGGNNTCACTTGGTAACGCAGCGCCCCCTGCGAGGAACAGTTGGTCACGCAGAGCCCATCCTGCGAGGTAGTCTTGTTGACGCAGCACCTCCCTGCGAGAATTATTGTTAACGCAGATCTATCCTGCGAAGCACCCTCACAATGGCGAACCATATATCTGGCCCCTCCCTAGAGAACGCCCACAAAGGCCTCTTCGACGAAGGCTTCAAGATTTGCTATGAGGTAGCAGGAAAACCATACGCCGATCGATCCGTGTCATCCGCCACCTCCTTCTCTAAGCTGATGTAGGAGCTGGTCACTGAAGCTTGCTTGGTGGTTGTTTGGTCGTAATCTGGTCTGGAGCGGAAACAGCGATCTCTCATCAATATTAGTATGCTCTGTGCGCTCAACTGGGGTGAAGAACTCCTAGTTCATGTGCGCGATGTGGTCAATAATAGTGTTTCAGCGGTTGAGATTCAGGAGAAACTACTTCAGGTCGCTATCTATGACGGTATGCCTGCTGGCCTTGCGGATTTGCGGATTGCGGATAAGGTTTTGAATGATATTAAGGCGGAGAAGGAAAGCCAGTGAACGCAGTGTTGCGTCTTAAATAGATGAATACTGGTACTTGATCTGAATATGTGTGTGCTTGTCACGTTTAGTAGACGAGAATTAGTTTTCGGCTTATAAGGGTTTGAGTCTCGTTAGTATACATTGGATAATCAATTTTCTATACGATTTGGGCCCAAATTACTAGTCCCTATCTCTAACAGGTGGGAAGTAATCTTGAGCCTCCGTATTATCAAGTCTTTCGTGCAATTTGTCAGTCATTGATAGCCAAGGATATCTGCTGTAACTTCTTGACGAGCTTCAAATATATGAGTCTGCAATGCGGCTCTTCGCATAGTCAAAGGGTCCCACAATGGATCGAACATGATACCAATTGGTAGATTGAGTCCACCTGCCGCAGACAAGTTTTGACTTTCAGAGTGAGGCGGTTCGAAATAATTATAATAGGTCAATAGAGGGTCATCTGCTTCGAGTATGGAATCCCATACCCCATCCCAAGAAGAATTTTCCGGCTGAGATGTGTTGGATATAGGGCTCATGAGATGAATGATAAAGTTAGCATCCTCATATCCATGGTGATCGAAATTATAGTAAACGTTTGTTGCGACAATTTGCTCGTCCCATGTGGTTCCAGGGAATGTCCAGACACCATGCAAAGAGCGTCAAATTTGGGAGCTAGCCCCGTCACGTCCAACAATGTAATCTGCCTCTATGGCAACTTCTCCACTGACGGTAGCAAATTTAACCAAGGCCTTATCATCATCCTGTCCTAAATCCCTTAAATGGTGTTTCCATTTGATTTCGGCACTGGTCTTTTGCTCTAGATGGCGGAGTAGAATTTTTCCAAGTCCGTCCAGTGGCAGACAGGCGACTCGATCCGGATGATCACCCAGAACCCCATTATTAATTCCACCAAGATAGGTGCCATCGAGCTTGCGCCAACATACCTTTCCAGGCAGGAACCCCTCGGCTAGTATACCGTCCATGACACCGGCACGGTGCAGCTCATGGACGGCAGGAGGACCATAATGAGTCGCCTGTGCGCGATTGGCTAGTTCTTTGGCTAAATTTAGAACAGTGACAGACATGCCGTGTTGCGCCAGCAATAGTGAGAGCAGTCAGCAATAGTGAGAGCAGTAGTCCCGCGGGACCTGCAACGACGATGATGATCTAGTCGCATAAGCAGTTGAATCATGAAACAATATTCAACGGGTGTGGCTCCAAGTATGGCCCAAATACCTTAGAAGGTGATCGCGTCATGGTTAAATAGACAGGTTGGCGTGTCTAGCAGTACTAAAGACCCTGTTCGGTGAAGTATGAATAGGTTGAGGAGCCAGATCGTAGATAAGTATATGCAGAACACGACTATCCGAACCGATCATCGGACATAGAGGACAATTGTGGGGGAATCAAACGGCACCAAAAGAAAATAGAGCCACTTATTCATTCGCTTCAAGGCCAAAGCAAGCCCTGACTGTGCAAGTTGGCATCTGCGTCACTTGTCGCTACCCACTCCCACTGTGTCTCGACTTTAAATTCTGTGTCACCGCTATCCATCATTTTTAGTATACACCGCACGCGGAGGTCGTCCCAACGAAGTCGACACTCCTCCCTAGTCGGACACCTAATACCGGCGGATGGAGCTGGAAAACCCCCGATCGGACTCCACATGCACCGGATATAATGACTCTTCGTACGGGCCGGATCTACGGAAGTAGTATATAGGGGTGGGTGGGCCGTCGGGAATACCCCAGTGCTAAAACCGCCACAACGGTTCGGTAGGGGACGAAAGGCAGCTTACTCTCATCCAAATGGGGTATAGTGGAACTAAAAATCCCTCATGCCAAGACCTTCTATTCCGCTTTGGGATAAAATCCATATCGGGCCAAGCACATGTGCATGTAAACAGATACGTTATTGACGGAAAATATGATCAGAAAATAGGATCAAAATTCAAGGATTCGGTTCGGCGGGCTAGTGCAATGTTTGAGTCAAGGATTCGTGGCGAATGGACTGGTAACATGCTGCTTTGTTTTGCTGATTCTCATACCTTGAACGTTACTTGGAAGCTCTTCATGCTCTCCAATACTAAAAGACAGTTGTAATATATAATATATATCACTTCCCTGGGATGCTCTAGGCTCCTTCTTTTCTACTCTTCCTTCTTGTCTACGTCATCCACTAATATAGAGGTCTTGTCTTTGATTTTCACATTCGTTGTCGATAGCTTCTTACTGTTTGTCACTTTCCTGTCTCTATTGAAAAATTACTTAGACTCCGTTGATCTGCATTTGCTTTGAAAAAAGGAAAACCCCGAAAATCCAAATAAGAAACCTGGAAAGATCTACGCCACCGGGAGTTCACCGAATGTTTGCCCAATATAGAAAGTTTTTACCGCTTAAATAACCTGCATTTGAGAAGGCGGGGGGTGGTTGATCAGCAATTGGGGGTTTTCCGACAACCACTGATTGATGTCCGCCTCCCCACAGGTAGCCCATGAACGAATCAGACCGATGAATCGACCATGATAGGAGCCACAATGCTTTATTTCCGGGGACGGAGGCCGGGGAGGATGGTGTGATAATATGCGGATGGTCTGGGACAAGGTTTCGTCATGAAACTCTTTCTTGTTCCTTTGAACCGAGGCGGAAAAAAGCACGAAACTCCGAACATGGCCAAATATGGAAACCCTGTAGTCAGCCAACATATATAAAGGCTAGAAAAGCTACATTCTGATATATATCTCTACACTCTTTATTTGTTCACCACTACTACGTATTGAGATTGACCAATATTAACTATGGCGGTTGGAACACAGAACCTCAAATACGCTGTGCAAGATAGGTCTGTCGACGAATACCGCCCACTCAGGGTGATCATAATTGGCGCTGGCATCTCGGGTATTCTTGCTTGTATTCGATTCAAGCAGAGAGTTCCCAACGTGGAAGTGAAAGTATATGAGAAGAACCCCGAAGTTGGAGGGACTTGGTACGAGAATCGGTATCCTGGATGTGCTTGCGGTATGTTCAATTCCACTATGCACCAAACTAAAGGGAGCTGAGGCTAAAATTCTCGTCACGCAGATATCCCAGCGCACACTTACCAGGCCACTTTTGCACCTAACAAGGAGTGGTCGACTTTCTATGCAAAGGCACCCGAGATCCACCAATATTGGAAGAGTGTTGTTGACAAGTACGGCTGCAAGAAGTACATGAGCTTCAATCAAAAGTTAACTGAGGCTGTTTGGAGTGAAGAACAGGCTCAGTGGCACTTACAAGTGAGTCAGTCAGCGTTAGATAGAAAGCCTGAGCAAGAGATTGACGTAAGTGATAGGTCCAGGACGTTGATACTGGCTCCCAGTATCAAGACCAATGTGATATTTTGATACAGGCAACCGGAGCCTTAAACAATTGGATGTGGCCTAAAATTTCAGGTCTGCATGATTTCAAGGGCAAGTTGATGCATAGTGCAAAGTGGGATGAAAACTATGATTACACAGTATGCTGCTATATGGACGTCTTTTGATACCTCGGTCTGACCCCATCGATAGGAAAAACGCATTGCGGTTATTGGAAATGGCTCTAGTGGTGTTCAGATCGTCCCTGGGATGCTGCCTAAGGTGGCACATATCGACCACTATGTTCGGGGTCGAACATGGATCGCGCCTACATTTGCAAGAGATGAAGTCGAGAAACGTGGCGAGGGCCTAGAAAACTGTAAGTGAGCTAGCTCTAAGTTGTCTAATGAAGTCATTCAAACTGACCTCCTAACTCTATAAGTCGCATTCACCCCCAAGGACATCGAAACGTTCAAGTACGACCACGCTGCATATCAAAGATTCCGCAAAGGTATTTCTCAGCCCTCGAAACCGTGTTACACATACGCACACAGGATACCTCGACCGCTAACCCAATCAATAGCCGTTGAGCTGCAGTTGCAGTCTCTTCACGGAACCACCATCACCGGTCATCCCATGCAGGTCGGGGCGCGTGATATGTTCACCGAGAATATGAAACGACGACTAGCAAATAAACCGGAGCTTCTCAATGCCCTGATTCCAGCTTTTCCACCAGCCTGTCGTCGACTCACCCCAGGCCCAGGGTATCTAGAAGCCTTGACGGATGACAAGGTCGACATGATCCACTCAAATATCGTTAAGGTTGATGGGACTGGAATTTTTACGGCAGATGGGAAATATCGCCCAGTTGATACAATTGTCTGCGCCACTGGCTTCGATACGTCTTGTAGCCCCCGCTTCACTATTAGGGGGCGAAATGGGGTCACCCTAGCCCAGCGGTGGAAGCATACCCCAGAAACCTATCTGTCAATTGCTACAGACGGGTTCCCTAACTATTTCATATGTCTCGGGCCGAACGCTGGCCTAGGCGAAGGCAGTCTTTTGACTCTAATTGAGAGATCATTGGATTACTTTACCGAGTGTGCGCTTAAGATGCAGCGTGATAATATCCGCGCAATGAGTGTCCGCCCGGATAGTGTCAAAGGTTTCACCAAATATTGTGTTCAGTACTTTTCAGGAACAGTCTTTAGCGACAAGTGCCGCAGTTGGTATAAGGGCGGGACTGAGGAAGGTCGAGTTACTGCTCTCTGGCCTGGATCATCACTCCACTCTATGAAGGTGTTTGCGAATCCTCGCTGGGAGGACTTTGATTACGAATACGTGGATGACAACCCAGTTGGTTGGATAGGAGATGGTTGGACAGAGGATGAAAAGCATGAAAGGATCAACGTTGACTATTTGGATGATGAACATATTGATTTTCCTCTTCCGCAAGCAGAGGTCGTCGTTTGAAAGGACTGTCAAATTAAATGGATATTCAACCAGTCTGTTCGTACGAACACCATATGGGAATTAAATGAGAAATACGAAGATGTTCTTAACAAGAACCTCGTCATCATACAACACACCAATCCTTTCTGAAAGAATATGAACATGCTTACGCAGCTCGAGAGATAGGACCGAAACAGGTAAAGAAAGGCTTGCGATCGGTATACGGCTACTGTACAACTATCATGTAATAGCCCCAATAAAGGGCACACTGTGCGCCTCCTGCCAGATCTAGAGCTGCTTAATCCCCCAATGACCAGCCTGCCGCCACATATGTTCCGCACGAGTGTCAAGTGCTTTCTCCCCCGCCAGACCCCTATAGGTGAATTGGAAATCCCCACCCCACCCCGGAGTCAAACCCATTGAAGCGTACGGATATGAAGTCTCGACATGGTAGACGCAAGGGTGTCTTCGGAAGCATTTAGTAGCAACGCAGCCTTGCTGAATGTGAGGTTCAAAGATCCAATTCATTTAGGCACGATATGCAGGAAATCTGATTGGGAAGTATAAATTCTATTGTTGTCTAGTATTTTCTATAGTGTGGGTGCCACGGATATTCTAACGCTATGAATATCCATATCAAGTCAAGCCGATGAAATAAGGATTGATTGAATAACATTTCCCAATTAAAGGAACACAATTCGAGAACAAACGAAATGAAAAAGAGAGACAGGAAGGAGAAATAAGGAATAAGAGATATACAAAAACATGCAGTCTAAATTCATGCAGTCTAAACAGAGCCAAAACAAAAATAAAGGAAAAAGAAAGAAAAAAGAAAGAAAAAAAAGGAAAAGCAGAACGGGAAACGAGAACCGAAACTCGACAAAATGGAAGATGCACACCCATTTTCAGATCCCAAGCAACTATTCAGCCTTCTTCGAGGCCTTTGTTCTGGCCCTCATCATCAAGTAGACCATGCCGTAAGAGCTGATGACAAAGATCACACAAATTGCTGCGTCGCGCCAGCCGTAGAAGTAATCCTTCAAGTTCAGGGTATACAGGTAGTCCTCTCCTTTGCTGTACTCGCAGACCCGACAACCCTGTGTGTCGGTGGGGTTGACAAGGTTTGAACGAGACCCTGCCCCTTGCAGGTAAGAGCTGAGGTAGGATTCGCAGGTTTGACCGCTGGGTGGGTCAAACAGGGCGAATTCGCTTTCCTTGCATTTCACATCCACGCCGAATATGTTGAAAACAAGAAGAGAGCCGCTGACATAAGTGAACGGATTGAGATAGTAGAGCCAGTACCGCCAGAAAACTGTGATTTGACTGTAAGGAACGAGCATGCCACAAAAGGCAACAATAGTGCCGAGGATCAACGGATTCGCTAACGCGGCAAAGGTCGCGTTCGGGGCATAAGCAGCAATTGCCTGACCCATTCCTGTGTAGATGAATTCATACAGCCAGATAACGAAAAATGACGCTCCGGAGCGGGCCGATGCCTTCGGGAAGCCAACTGTGTAATAGAAACAAGCGAAATAGAAGACGGCGCAAAGGCAGAGGTAGGGAAATTCCGAAACGATAAGTCCAGTGACAAATGCCTTCCACGAATACATGCGGCTCTTCTTCTCGCGCGCATCATAGATTTCGCGACGCGCGATGAAAAGTGGTTGCAGTTGACTGATGACACCGGGCGAAATGAAGATAACGTTATAAATAACGAAAAGCCGTATTTGCATATCACCGACTGACTCTCCGGTCATCCAGAAGGTGAAACCGTTGAAAAGACCCAGGATGATGTGCAAGATAAACTTATTGTTCACGTAGTCGGTGTTTCTGTACAAGGACACGTTCATCCTCTGAGTGACCAGTTTTGATTGTGTCCAGAGGCTGGTCGCGAATTCATCGTTGTCATCGTCGAACCCGGGGGGCTTAGCAGCTGCATCGGAAATGAGCTTGTCCAGATGGCCAGCCACGTAACTATGTTGAGGCGACTCTAGCCACTTCTGATGCCATTCGACGCCAGGGAGAACATGGCCCGAGACAACATCGATCATATATTCGGCCGGGTTGACACCAGCGGGGCAGGGCGCTCCCAGATTTCCGAAATATTCCTTGATGCGGGAACCATCTTGCCCAATCTCACCGAAATATACCATCTTTCCACCCTTCGCCAACAAAAGAAGATTGTCAAACTGGGAGAAGAGTTGCGCAGAGGGTTGATGAATCGTGACTAGGACCGCTTGCCCATGATCGGCAAGCCTTCGTAAGAATCGGACAGTGTTGAATGCAGACTGACCATCCAGACCAGATGTCGGTTCGTCGAGGAAAATCAGAATCTTAGGTTTCGAAACTAGCTCGACCCCAATAGTCACTCGTTTCCGTTGCTCAATGCTGAGTCCGGCACCGACTTGACCAATCAAGGTATCCGAAATATCATGAAGCTCGAGGAGGTCAACGATGGTTTCGACGTAGGCCAGTTTTTCTGCTTTTGAGAGCTCTTTTGGTTGTCGTAGCAAAGCAGAGAATTCGAGGGCTTCCCTTACCGTGGCATACGGCTCATGGACATCCAGTTGCTCGCAGTACCCAGAAGACCGCTGGAATGAGACAGGGAGTGCACGACCGTCAACCAAAATAGATCCATGGATTGTGCCTTCTGTCTTGCGCTGAGCAAGAACATCCAGCAATGTGGTCTTTCCTGCTCCACTTGATCCCATCAGGGCTGTCAGTGACCCTGGTTGAACCCAGCCATAAACTTTGTCCAAGAGAACTCGGTCTCCGGTTGGTGTTTTGACCGTATACGTAAGGTCCTTCCAGGTGAAGATCGAGGAGTTTCGCTCCAGACCTCCAGAACTTTCGTCCCTTCCATCAGATTTGGTAGCTCCCTGGGGGCCAGATTGCGACTCTTCATCCGGGGTTCGAGCATGATGGTGTCGCTTTTCGTAGGGAATAAGCATTGACGATCCTGATTCCGAGCTGTCGCTCCACAACATAGTAGAGGCCACAGTGATGAAAACATTAAACGCCCAAAAGGCCCAGATAATGCCGAAGTTCCGCCAGATATGACTGTGGGAGTAGCTGAGAGCAGCAAGATACTGGTCCCCTGTGACGAAAGTAGCACCAAGTTGGGCGCCCGGAACACCTGAGCACGCCTGATGGCTAGAGTTGTTATACCCATCACCACTCGGGATCAAGTTACTGCCGGCACAAGGGATAATCTTGCCGTGGAACTCATTTGCAGCAAGAGCCTCGAACGCATAAGCCATAGGGTTGACGTAGAAGATCCATCCGAACCACATATGCATCTGCGGTCTCTGGATCATGTAACCGGCGTAAACGACTAGCGCAGTGACTAGAAACCCTGAGACCTTGGAAGCTCCATCAAAGGTCGAGAAAAGAGCACCAATGCCGCGGAACATTTGGGTCAAGCACATAGTAACGGCGATCAGAGTAATCCAATAGGTAAAAAAACTGGCGGCATTCATCTCAAGACCTGTCATAAAGTACAGAACCAACGAAAAGATAGTAAGTTGGAAAATAGCAATGGGGATATCGAGAACGATCTGGGCAAAGCAGAAGGCGGCAGGGTGGAAAAATGCGAAATGTTTATGCTTGATAAGCACCGGGCGACCAGTAAAAGAAGCAACAACTTCGGCCATGGGAGTCAAAATTCCGTTGTAAAGGACGCTAAAGAACATAGATCCGGATTTAATGAACAGCCCAGAGCTGGTCGCCGAGGCGTTATAGAACAAGGAACCCACAATAAGCGCTTGAACAAGGGTGGAGATCTGCTGGATCGCAAAGGTGGCTTTGTCATTCCAAATAATCTGGTATTGACGGACAATGCAGGCCAGGACTTGGTGGTAGAGACTGACAGTGAAAACGCTACCGCTGTTGAGGGATTTGTGCTTCTCCAGGGCAACGGTTTCTTGAAATGCTTCGGTGCGTTCCTTAGCGGCGGCTGTCGTCGGATATTCTTCCTCCTCCTGAATCATTTGCTTGAAGGTTGACGAGGTTTCGTAACGAGTGCGAATTTCACCGGCATTTCGAGGGAATGAGCTTTCATGGCCGACTTGTATCTCACGTTCGGTGGGAACCGTAACACCAGTGAGGTAGTCTGCCACGTTTGCACCTTCGCGGCACACAAACCCAGCACTTTCAAGGAAAGGTCGGGCTTCAGTCATAGGACCATAGTATATCTCTTCTCCTTCCTCCAGAACCAAGACCTTGTCGAATAGATCAAAAATTCCATTGCCTGCCTGGTAGAGGGTAACGATGGTTGCCAGGCCAAGGGTGTCAGTTAATGAGCGGATACATTTCGCCCAGTCGAGTGCTGAGCTTGCATCCAAGCCACGCGTGCTGTTATCCCAACAGAAGACTGAACCGCGGGTGGTCATACACTCGATAATCGAAACACGCTTTCTTTCACCGCCCGACACACCCCGAATGTATTCATTTCCGACTTTCGTGTTGGCCGTGTGGGATATGCCCAAAGACTCGAGGAGGAACTCTTTCATATCCTCTCGGTAATCCTTTGCTGTCGGCAGATCTAACGGCCGATTGAACAGGACCTTGTTCTTGGTTGCGAAGTCCATAGTGTCACCGACTGTCAAGGTAGGAAAAAAGATTTCGTCTTCGGTATTCATCACAATCTGACCTCGGTATGGTTCAGCTTCTTTATGATCCATTGTCCCAAAGCGCACATCTCCATTCACTGTGTATCCGCCGCGGCGGTTCGCCAGAAGTTTCAACAAAGTCGAGCAACCGGATCCGGGACGTCCTAGAACCAATAGCATTTCACCAGGTTTGACGCAACCGTGGCTGTTGACAAGAATTTTCTTCTGGGGGGGCTTGTGGCGGAGTATTCGAAAATGGTGCATGAGATCGAATTGGGATATGACGTTATGATTGATGGCCGAATCAGCTGAAGGAACCTCCACGTTGAGGTTCCGCCAGGTCACACCTAGTTCACGATTTTTCAACCCAGCCTCGATCTCTCGCTCATTTAAGCGGCGCACTTTGTGTGCAAGCGCCCATTCTTTGACTTTTGGCTCGTCCGCATCCATGCCCGAATCTGAAACAATTTTCTCATCCAGGGGAAGTGCGGGGCAGGAATTGTCGATGACAGTGGTGGCACTTTCGTTTGGATCACGCTGGGAGCTAATACTGAATGAGAATTCATCTAGTTCTTCGGAGGAATGCTCCATGTCGATAGAATGTTCAGCCAAACAGTGAAGACAATTATCGACCCTAATTCAGCAGCAGGGAAAATCGCCATTATATATGCTAGCATGGGGTCTCAGGGCGTCAGAAGACGGATATAGACAAGAAGGAATTAACGGAAATGACGAAGATCTCTTAGTTTCACATACATCTATAGTGTATGCGCTAATGAAAAACAGATTTACATCACGGAACTCCAAAGTCAACGGATACAATCTTCAAATCCCGACCCACCGCTACCTACCTAAGTGGGTTTAGGGCTCCAATGGAACATTCCAGATCCACTTCATCCAGGAGGCTAGAATTACAGAATTCTTATGAGGAGTGCCGGAGTGCCGTAGAGCCGGAGTGCCGGCTACTCGGCGATTAAACTAGGGTTAGTTTATCATGATCCATGATCGGCATCCCTAATTAGTCATTATGTCAGCCATATGAGAGGTCATAAATACGGTTTAGTCAGCTAGTTCATCCGGGGTCATGCTTGACAATTTACACCGCTTCATGGACCTCACAGACATGAGATATAGGGGCAGAGAGGAAAAGGATAGATGGGGACGGACATCACTTAAGTATTACTAGATGAATATCATGCATTCCCGACTTCCATTGGTGTACATTGGCAATACCAAAGGTACCTTTCGTCGAAACGACACAGTAGAATAACTATAGTCTGTCAACCCCCAAATCTGCATAATGACAAAGTACTCCTTATACATGAACCGCCGAGTAGGGTCTTCAATAATATATGCGAATCTACCTCTCATCGACTGTTCCACGCACGGATATATGTCAAATCCTCAGAGTGACCGGCCGCTCTAACCCACACGGCTCACAATTATTGATTTTGATAAAAAAAAGGATGGGCAGATAAATGGAAATAAAACAGACTTCTTGGAGGCACATGATCCTCTTGTTAGGTATTTAATCACATTTGATATCGGGACCAATTACTCTTTAGCATGGATTCCAGATACTCTCATAAGCGGGCCTCCTCGTAGACACGCTTCAGTTTCCGAAGAAAGGTTACTCTTGCAGGTAGATGAGCAGTGGTATCTTGGCTTCGAGTCCAAGGTGATGCCAATCAAAGAATCCTCAACTTTCTCCAACCGTTCGGGGAGATACAGTAGTTTATTCCGCCATGATAGATTTAAGAGCTCCTTTTGGAGGAAAGACGTCGAAATATGAGCTTTAGGACGCACCAAAGAGGGGTAGCGAATTATAAGACGTTCAATCCTATCCATTCTTTTTGACAGAGACAACTTTGCAGATGATCTTGAAAAGGTTTTGGTTAGCTGGAGGTATCACTTGAATGACGAATATGAATAGAGGCCCGGCAAATTCCCTTTCAATTCAAGTGAAGGGCCAGAGCTAATTCCGAAAGAAAAAAAATACAATACCTTACGTACTCTTTCTTATAAACAGAGTTTTTGGGGGGGGGGGGGGGGGACTTTGATTGTTCGGCGCGGGACCTCTTTTCGTACTGAGAAAGATCAGATTGTTAAATGAATGTACTGGATTGAGAAATGCCAGTAACACTGGAGTGCAGTTATTAACCTTTTGATGGAGGTACAAACTTGCGGCCTTTTGGGGTTTGTTGTTCCTGTCTTCCATTGAAGGAGGTTCTGGTGCCAAAAGCGAGGAAATGTCCATGATTCTTTCGCATGTGAGACAAAACCTGAGGTGTGGATAGGATTATTGAAGTCTTTAAGAATTTGCAGGGAGAGGCGCATTGAGGATATAGAAATAAGCAGAACAAAATGGATACGACGTCACAAGCGGCGTAGAAGGGAAATCTTGGGTCGCCACCAGTGCAAAATACTATTATACAGTATCGAAAATAGCCTCGCCCATACTTTGTCGTTAAAAGATCTCGAGGCTCGGCTTACACGAACATTTCTATATCCGGTGCATGTGGGGACCGATTGGTGGGTTTCCAGCTCCATCCGCCGGTGTTATGGGTCTGACCGGGGAGGAGTGTCGCCTTCCTTGGGTCGACCTCCGCGTATGGTATATTGTACCAAAAATCCATGAATAGCAGAGGCACATAATTAGAACTCGAGACACAGAAATGAGCATCAGAATTAATTATGGAGATTGAATACAAATACGGGTTGATTGCCTAGTGGCTTAATCTTTTTGCCAAAAAGAACACAAATCTCCAGGTTGGAGATCTATCTAGGTAGAGCCTGGCGTTATTGACTACTTAAAATAATCAGCGATCTCCTGTTCTTTGCAACCACTACTAAATCTGTGAAACGAATTTTTTTTTTTTTTGAAACCGCCAAAAAGCTCTTTGACTGTGGGTGAGGAGAGAGGAGGGGCAGCTTCTGATGAGTGGATTTGCTGATTCGAATTCTCTAGGTCACACCCAACATATACAAACTAGTTCTTATATCCGGAAAGCCTTCCATTGCCCAAGAGGAATAGTGCCAAAATCACGACGGTATAGTTTGAGTTTTATGATTTTTGAGGCAAGCCGAACGTTGAATATAAGGGCCTCTGATAGTCTAGAATCCGGATTTAGACTGCGGCCCCCCATCAGCCATGCAACAGGATGGAGGTATCATTTAACACGTCAAACAGTTTAATACGAAAGACAAATATTGGTCCCTTACCTCACCTATCCAGCGGCAAAGCGTCAACCAATAAAATGAATGCAAGAACAAAGTCCTGCGTTTTGATCTGATTGTCGCTTTCTTGGTTCAGAGAACGACTGATGTGCTGAGAGTTGGGGGAATGTAGTATTGGAATTGAGGTTTGCTTGCTTGTCAAGGTATCTAGGCCCACCACCCCTAGCGCCACGTATGAGATTGGAACGCTCATTTAGCGAATCCTGCGCATTTGTCTATTTCCGTTCATCCGGAATAAGGTCAGCATGAAGTCCGGGTTGAGGAGATTGGGCCCCTTTCACTGGAAACCCTCTTATAATCCCGGTGCGATCCACCTAAGCGAAATGGGGCTATTAGAGCGGTATTTGTCGGCGCGGAAGTAGGGGATACGGAAAACCAAATCCGTTCGTTGCTATCACAATCGGATATGGTATATGTAAATGCACTGTGCTTCACTTGTAGTTCCGTCGAGAAATTTATAAAAATGCCATTTCTTGTCTTCAAATCTTCTTGGTCTTTCAATCAGAGGATTATAGCCTTCCCCCTCTATCAAGATGGTGGATCCCTCGTTGTATTTCGAAAGCGACACTCCAGTCTCAACGATCACCAATTCCAAGGTGAATCCAACGAAATCTCCCCTAAATCCGCTGGGATGAATGACGGTATTTCCTTGTTGCCCCTCGCGTTCAACGCTGTTGGGTGCATTTATTTTGTATTTAGTTTGTGCTCACTGGTAATCCGTTGGGGAAATGCTTCGTCAAAAATGTAATGGATCTCGCCACCTCTTGTAATTTACCAGTAATTACCACCGTTTGAAAATATTCATATATCCATAACTCCGTCGAATCATTAGTTATTAAGTTTTAACCACCTCCTTTTCAGTTCTCTATTCCCTCGGCGTTTTGAACTCTCTTCCAGTATAATATCAACTTTTTATCGATGTCGTCTCGGCCGGCTGTCTCGCGTGATCAGATTCCCGTTCGACCAACGCGGTCATCAATATTCAAGTCCAGAATCTCTAAAGCTTGCGAAGAATGTCGACGGCGTAAGGCTAAATGTGACGGTCTCATAGTATGTACGCCGTGCATGGAAAGGGGCGTATCCTGCTGTTCTTACCGTGACAAGACTCGCAATCGGAGGCGCACACAAGCTTATCGACAGAGAGCATCCCTCGTGCCTGTTGAAAGAGAAGAGTCGCAGATCAAAGAGGCAAATGCCAAAAATCACGACTTATCCTTTGTGCCCACCAATTCTCCGCAGATGACCAAGGATACCCCTTCAGTTCCATCGCAGCGGCCATACCAAGTCCACTATGGCGCATCATCGAACGTCTCTTTGGTTAATCACCTCTTTCAATCTTTCAATGCTCGTTTTGGTGGTGATTTTCCGGTCTGCCAGGTCGATGAATTCACTGGGCATTTGGGGAAAAATAGCGCTGAGACTGTTGAGACCGCTATGATACAGGATCATTGCCAGAAGACAATTTTTCCGGTAGAAGAACTCCCTCTCTCATTAGCCACTGAAATCTTGGAACGATTTCTCGCGGTCCACCAATTCCTGGTCCCTTTCCAGACTCCAAAGGCGCTGAGGAATGATCTGCGCGTCTTCTACGACCCTGAACCAATATCCGTACTGAGTAACGTCCGACGAAGGGCATTACTACTCGTGCTGGCCATTGGCTCTCTGACTACGATACACCACCGATTAGCAGATAAACTCATACTAGAATTCAACCGGTCGACTGTACTATCAGATGACAACCTCACCACGACTTCGATAGAGATTGATTGCCTCCTGATAAGTCTTCTTCCCTTCCCTGTTGTTTTGACGTCACTAAGTGGTATTCCAAGAAGCACGCCTGCTACTACACCGAGAAAGGATATTACAACAATGCATATCTATCAATAGGTTCGGCTATCCGGAAGGTGTTCTGCGCCGGTTTGCATAGGGATCCGCCGCAAGGGGCAAGATCAGACTTGGAGATAGAGGAGCAAAGGAATCTTGTTTGGGTCCTTTACAATTTTGAAAGGTAACATAATGGCGTCCCTTCCAAATGCCCATGACAGAGGTTAATGATGGCAATAGCTGGATTTGTGTTCACCTAGGGCGCCCTAGCTCTTTCACTGCAGTCCAACTCGCTGTTCCCCTGCCAAAAGATCCTTTCTTTCTCGCCCTAGTCAAGCTTTCTGACCTTATGGCCAAATCCTCGAATGAGATCTACATTCCAACCAAAGGTTCCTTGTTGCCGATGTGGAAAAGTGCAGAGTCACTTATGTCTGAACTACATAAGTATGAAGGCAAAGTCATTGCTACTCTTGGTTTCGGCCTTCATCATCGCTCCCGACTTGGTGGGCTGGATGCGCGACAAACCATTCTGACGACCTGTTCGTACCTCATCCGAAAACATTTCAAAACTTCATCTAACACAGGGTCACAGTGTATTTGCATACCATCATCCTTGTCTTTCGACCATTTTTCATATTCAGCGGAAAACTGAAGGCCCAGCAAGTACTTTCTGAATATAGTCATGACAGCTCTCCTATCAATCCACCTTGGCTGGACAAAGCGTGCGACTATGCGCTCGACGCCACCGAACGGCTAATTAATTATATCTTCATTGCAATGTCATCCAATGAGACAGTCAAGGTATGCAACTTGTAATTCTCGGAGGGATGCATGGAGGATAAATTTGACCTTTTCTACTTATATCAGGATATGCGATACAATCATGTCTTTCTGGAGAACTGCTGCGCCGTACTCAGCTACGATATTTTGCATGACATTAACAAAATGTCAGCGAACATTCCCTTGATTACCAAAAGCCTGCTTTGTTTATCGCAAATGAGACCTGGAGACTCAATACAAAGGATCATCACCTCCTTCAAAAGTTTGCTCGCAGCGATCAATAAGGGTAATGCTTGGTCTGACACTGGATCGACTGAATGGCTCTCTCTGACTGATCTTAATCGGAGTTCCGAAAATTGCGCATCACCCATCATTCATGACCCGTCCACCTGGCATCACAGAAAAGAGACCCTCGAATTACTGGATGATGCTTTGCGCCGCGTCCTCTTCTAATCAGAATGCATCCGTTTGATCCTAAGGATGAATAATCTTGAGTTAATTTTCTAAAAAGCGGGGCTTCTCTTAACTATCGCTATTACCTTAAAATACCCGGGAAGCAAGTGGCACACCCTCCCCTTAGATACGCACATAATTCATTTCATTTTGACCAGGCTAGTAGTAAAGAATGAATTCGTCATTGTGGAAGGACACTGGCATCCTCTAGTAGAAGTCTACTAAACGCTTTAAAAGACTACAATCCCATCTAACCTTGGGATATCCGAAATGCCACGCGCACCCGTATTACGAACATGGTAATATAAATCTAATCAAGTAACGCAACTTTCGTGTTCAAGGCCTTTCTGGGATAACCTCAACCTCCAGGTTCAGCACCTGGCACTCGTGAAAGTTTATGAACTCTTCCATTAGTTCATCCACATCAAACATGTAGATATCTGCGATACCAGCCGGAGTAGTCTCCCAAAAATCGGGTTATCTTGGTACGCTTTTGCAGACTCACGCTCAGATCCCTGCTTTCTTTTTCGACCAGCCGATACGTTCTTGAGATAGTCTTCGATACCAGAAATTGTCAATTGGGTAGAACCTTCATCATAAGCCTCTAGAGACCCAGGCTCAGGTTGCCACTTTCCTTTTTCACTGACGCGATTTGAGCACGACTACTCGATGGAGTGTGAATCAAAAAGTGACGATGAAGAAGTGAATGATTTTGATACTCCTTTTCCTACCCGGATCGCCATCGCAATGCTGGCCTGAAGAGGGGGATTTCCGACGGTCCGTGCACATCCATCCTTCACCGATCACAGGACGATCTCAAATGTGGGATTGGCTGGGATTGGTTGGACTTATATCCGGTCTCTGTGGAGCTCCAATTGAGGAGTTTCCCTCACAAGTCCGGACATTGTGGGTCTCGCCGCCCCGGGGGGAATTCAGATAATTCTATTATCCCGAGCTTTCTCACAAAAACTGACCATCACTTGCCACTAGCGGCCGATCCCCGCGTCGGTGCAGCGGGCGAGGGACTTTCATGCCTCAACGGGTTTGAAGCTTGACATTTATCCCCGTTACTCCGAGGGGTCGGTTGGCTTGTTAATGCTGTCAGGTCGACGAGCGGAAATTTGCTCCGTCCTCAACCTTGGTTTCGTGATATTACGTCAGCCATGGAACTATTCGGAAGTCTAGCAGATGAAACACCATGATATGTGAGTTCTCTGTATCTACTCTTCCCCATCTCCCGGTAAGTCTCATTGCGACATGTAGCTAGCTAGTGTCGGTCGAACGGTCCCAGCTAGTTTGCGGGATTATGGCGCTGGTTCCATCGATCAGGTAATCTCGTTGAGGCACTCAGATACTGATCAAATGGGCCCCGTCAAAATGAAGAGGCAATAGACCATTTCCAGATCAAACAGCGGAAGCTGTGGGTATCAAGAGATACCGCAGGCTCACACCTTAAGTGATTTATTAGAGATTGACCATCGTGGGCTTCACCACGCTTAGTATTTACAGTCACTCGGAACTAGATACATCTCGTTTTATAACCTGCAACACAACGATCTACGAGAAGTGTGATTCCAATTTGCAACATAATCTGTTGGTACACGCACACATTATCATGTATATTGATACGTAGCAATGGTCATCTAATTCCAGTTTGCAGCAGCAAGTTTCTGTCCAGAGAAAATATAGACACCGCGATACAAAAGGCTGAGGTCAAACAAATTGTGGTCAAATCAAAGACGCCAAAGTGCCCTGACTTAGCTCGCCAGCTCTTGCTAGTCATTTTACACACTTCCGAGAACCTCTCCACTTTAGCCATGGACAAAGCCGTAAATCCGACCGGACTCATGAGAATGACAGGAACTAGGGGCGCCGTATTTGCCCACTTCGACATCATAGACGGTGCAAAATATTTTCATACAGATTGTATAACTATAGAGGAAGAAGAAGCGATAGTCGGAGATTTAGAGCATAAGGGAAATATAATAAATAAGAAACAAAACAAACCTGCCGGTGACTTCATCCGCTTTTCCAGCCCAAGGAGAATCAAGCCACGACGCCCTCCTCGAAGCCATATTCTCTCTTGCGTTCTGCACCCGGACCGTTTCGGATCAATCGGCCACATCCTGCTGTGGCCCAGTATGAAGAGAACTGCCTAGCTTAAATGTACATCCGAGGGCACGGAACAGAGCACGGGAGACAGAACGGAACGGAAGGACGGAATACCCCGGCGATCACTTTCATAAGTTGTTTCAAGAGTATTTGGCCAGGCCCGTCTTGTTCTTCCTCTCATTGTATCAAGAAGTACACTATGACTTCAATCCTGAAAACAACTTTCCTCGGGGAAATCCGTGGAAAAACTGAGAACGGCGTGACTCAATATCTCGGCATTAAATACGCCAGCCTAAAGAACCGACTGGCAGATGCCGAACTGATCGAAGAAAGGTCCGCAGCGGCTATTGATGCGACTAAGGACGGGTAAGCAAGTGTTCTTCTACGTGCTGTGAAATAAATGGTGTTAAATACGGTGAAGTCCCACTGCAGTGTCACTCCCCACTGGGTGTGAGGTAGAGCTCAACGCCATTCAACATTCCCTGCCAAAGAAACAGCTAACTCAATCCGATCTCGATTGTCTAAACCTCAACATCACTCTACCATCGGGTACCACGTCATCGTCAAAACTTCCTGTCTTCCTTTTCATACATGGTGGTGGGCTAGATATTGGAGCCAATTCGTGGCCTCAATTTAACTTTGCGCGCTTTGTGGAGTTGTCGAAAGAGAAAAGCCTCGCCGTCATTGCCGTATCTATCAAGTAAGTAAAATGGTCAAACTTACTAGCTCATTGCTGACCCATTCAAAAGCTATCGTCTTGGCGCGTTTGGGTTTCTGACATCGAGTGAGCTGCGAAATGCTGGTTACAAAGCAAACAATGGAATACGTGACCAGCGAATCGCAATGCGATGGGTACAACGGCATATCAATGACTTTGGAGGAGACCCATTAAACGTGACACTTGCAGGCATGAGTGCGGGAGGAGGTAAACGATCCACCCTGTCTTGTGATTGCTGGCAAATTTTAACCCTTCAAAGCATCCGTGACATACCATCTTCATTCTGATGAGCCGCTTTTCAAGCGTGCCATAGTGATGAGTGGTACATTCTTATTTATTCGTGCTTTGCCATACGAAGTCCATGAGAAGAATTATCAGAGAGCTATCGAGGCATTGGGCTTGACACATGTTACAACAGAGGCGAGGCTTCAAGCTTTGCTAGAGACACCTGGACATGAGATCATGGCTAAGGTTTCTCCTGCCGCTCTGACTGCACCGGCAATTGATGGAGACATGGTGCTTCCGGACATAACCTTCGCTGAAGTGGAAAATCCTCGCTCAGTTGTTCCTCGAGGCAAGGCTTGGTGCCGTGATTTAATGATCGGGGACGCTCAAAATGACGTAGGCTCTTCCCTCCTTTAAGGTAATCTCTGAATGCGACTGACATTTTCATCGCAGTCAAGCATCATTCTGGTCTTGGAACCCGACATGAAAAGCAACTGCGCAAAGCGATTTTCTGCTGCAATGCGCACCGTTCTCGCAGCAGATCCAAATGTGGCAGACCGCATCTTAGCAGCTTATGAAATAACAGAAGAGACCTCTGACAGTAAAGCCCTTCTTTCGGTTCTTGATTATTTTAACGATGCAATGTTCTTTGCGCCCGTCCTGACCTTTGCTCGTGGTTGGAATGGCAACGCCCATGTGTACTACTTTAACGAAGGCAATCCTTGGAAAGGTACTTGGAAGGGTCGCGCAACCCATATTCTGGACCTCGCCTATCTCTTTCAGAACTTCCGCGAGTTTTTGACCGCCGGTCAGCAAAAAGTGGGAAATGCTTTTGCGGAGGATATCTTCAAGTTTTGCCATGGATCCTCACCATGGCCAGCCGTGACTGAGGGTAATTTTGACAAAGGATTCTCAGCCCGGGTTTATGGACCAAGTGATAAAGGAGTGACCAGAAGTGTTGTGAGCCAGGCTTATGGTGGTGGGACTCTGCGCAGGGATGCCTTGCGCAATCTTGCCGCAGGAGTGAGCTTAGACGATTTGGTCGAGGTGTTTGTGACATTCAAGGCGACTCAGTAATTCTCTGAATAAGACCTGAAATGCCTCCAGCTCCATGCCAGTGAGAATGAACCTCTTGTATCAAAATTCACATAACTTTTGTTGGTATCACCAGCTAGGTACTGTGTACACAGTTAAATGAACAGTGTTCATGCTTCTAAAGCAAAAGTCGATGGATTCATATATGATAGATGTTCAGGTCAGGTTCACAATTACCCCTTAATCCCACACGCCGTATGAGGGAGCAACACACTCAAGAGCGGTCTGGTCCTTACAAATCACTCTGTTGTCACGGCCCCAATTGTGACTGGTCCACTAGCCATTGAAAGCTATAGAAACATCCAAACCTTCAATATCGAAGAATCCTATAGGATAACTCGCACAATTGCCACTCAAAGGAGTTTGTAGCTGTACTGAAATGAAGCGTTAAATGTCAGTATCAGCGAACTAATTCATATTCAGCGTTGAAGAACGGTCAAAACAATTTACTGTTTCTCAAATAGTCCTAACTAGTTTCTCCTAGTAACACAGTGCGCGATTCACATCGTTCAATGCTGCAATCACACCAATGTAACCATCGGGCCGCACAATCGCCAGTGCCCCCTCGGTGGGATTAACACCGTAAATGCCATAAACATCGTCCATCTCGTATCCACTGTAAAAGGACATCTCCGAATGCTCCTTCGCTTCTAGAGGTAGGTCTTTCCACATGAAATTCCTCGGCAGACGTGGGTGTATGACCACTTGCTCCACAAGAGACTTCGGAAATCGCGAGATACTGGCGGCAGAAGCTCACATTGCCACTGCGCAACACCGATTCTGGAGACGGGCCGTGAAGATGTGGACGGACATTTACACCCTACCAGAAACCAACCCTCTCCGCAGGAATACGGCACGGATCAAGAAATTCAGACGATACCACCGTTCGCCACTATATCAAGTAGCGGACGCGCTGAAGAACATTGAGATGGAAACACTGGAAACCATCAATCCGTTCACATTGGCACCATGGGAAGTACGCGTACAGGCTGGCGTTGAAGCAACTCCGCAGTCACCGACCGTACCAGG
>MUGJ01000311.1:0-157405 GCA_008931945.1 Penicillium sp. BW_162_3FA | reverse complement strand
TAAATATAAATATAAATATATATATATATTAAAAAAAAGGGTGCAGGATTGCTTACATTCCAAGAGTTAGGAGCGATGAGCAAGGCCTCCTCCAGGCTAAAAATGGCTTGGGAACCCAATCCCTGTGACTGATACAAGTCGGCTAGTTCACACCAGGCTTCGGCATCGGTAGGGATGGCATCGAGGAGTTGGATAAGACCGGAGATTGCGTCAGATGGTCGGTTGAGCGAGCGTAACACTGCTACCCGGCGCTTTAGGATGGGCTGTGTATATGGTTAGTCTTTGCATCCCCCCCCCCCCTCTCCAAGGACCTGCAATACTGACCACATTCACTGGACTCTGTGACAACGTGGTGTCGTATTCCTGCAGGCATTTTTCTAGTGCCGACTGATCCTTGGCGGTTGCCTCCTCGTATAGTCCTCGAAGCCCCATAATCCTTTCATTAGACGGTCCAAACCGGAGGCTGAGGCGATTCAGGCAGGTATGCGCTGACTGGTCATCCCCCGTCCGAAGACAGGCTAACAGAAGCTGCTCTAATCGTGCATAGTAATCTGCAGTTTCGGAAGAATTGGAGGTAACCCCTGACCCGGATTCCTGGCCAAGGATTGCTGGTGCTTGTTGAGCAAGATGAAGAGCAGAGATCAGATCCGATCCGCTGATCTCACGGATATCAGCGACGGGACCTGCCATAATCAACTCTTAAGAATGATAGTACAGCTTCAATTGAATTAGAAAAAGAGAAAAAGAAAATGCAATTCGAGAGCAGGGGTGATCCAATTCAGACAGATGTTGAGAGAGAACAGAGTGCACCGGAGCTTAATTGGCCACAGTCCCGTGATCCGATCTCTTATCGGGGATCCCCCAAACGCCAACTCTCCACCCCGCGGAGCTCGGGTTGCTTTGTACTCACTTACATCTTTCGTTCCCATCCTGAACTATGGCTCATCTGACAGCCCAATTTATAATGCACCTCCAGTCTTACTAGGGGGCTTCATTATTATTCTTCTCTTCGACTCGAGCGTGTGACGATTGATAGCTCCGACACGATGTGGGCATACCATGTTTCCTGTCCCAGATTGGCCAACGCTAATTTCTAGTATAGGTTCGAAAAATCACTTTATGACCTGATCAAAGGTCTTCGGGGTCATAAGGGAGGTGAAAATGAATACATCCAGAGTTCCCTGCGCGAATGCAAGGCCGAGATCAAAACACAAGACATGGGTATTAACTCCCACCTGTTCATCCGGCAATGGACTCCATGCTGACCCTAAGTAGACAAAAAGGCCACAGCCCTCTTGAAGCTCATCTATCTTGAAATGTTTGGGTATGATATGTCGTGGGCATCTTTTCACGTTCTCGAAGTCATGTCATCCGCCAAATACCTCCAGAAAAGAGTCGGGTATCTCGGAGCAGTACAGAGCTTTCGACCAGACACCGAAGTTCTGATGCTGGCAACCAACTTGCTGAAGAAGGTTTGTACTTTGCATGGCTTCAAATTCCCCGTAATTGCTAATGCTCTTCATAGGATATTGTCACCTCCAGTATTCCCAACATGTCACTTCCTCTGATTACTTTGCCGCACATTATTACACCTTCCCTAGCAATGTCCTTGCTTCCTGATTTACTCTCCCGACTTTCACACTCAAGCCCCGTGGTGCGCAAGAAAACGATTGTCTGTCTTTATAGGCTTGCTTTGGTGTATCCCGAAGCTCTGAAGTTGGCCTGGCCCAAGATAAAAGATCATTTGATGGACGACCAAGAAGATGGAAGTGTCACTACTGCGGCCATCAACGTCGTTTGTGAGCTTGGTTGGCGACGACCTCATGACTTTCTCCCTCTGGCACCTCGATTCTTTGAGCTTCTGGTTGATAGCGGCAATAATTGGATGGCCATCAAGATCATCAAACTTGTTAGTCCCCCATTCCCCCAAACTCCATGGAATGAATGTCTGTCTTCTGAGCACCCTCTGACTTTCCCAGTTTGCAACATTAACCCCGCTGGAGCCAAGGCTGACTCGCAAACTCTTGCGCCCATTGACCAATATTATTCAAACCACATCCGCGATGTCTTTGCTCTATGAGTGTATCAATGGCATCATTCAAGGGGGCATTTTGGACGGCGAGGAGAATCTCCAGGAAAGGGACGAAGTTGCCACTCTTTGTGTTGGGAAATTGCGGGGTATGATAGTAATGGATAGTGACCCCAATCGTGAGTATCCTTCCATCGCGTTTCAACATATCATCGCTGACCATCGAGGCCAGTCAAATATGTCGCACTTCTTGCATTGAACCGCATTGTTGCCACGCACCCAACGTTGGTTTCCATGCAGCAGGATGTTATTATGGATTGTCTGGATGATGCGGACGTTTCTATCCGATTGCAGGCCTTAGAACTTGCCGTTGGAATGGTCAGCAGTGATTCTCTCCAGCCAGTCGTGAACCGTCTACTAGACCAGCTGCGACAAGCCTCTGCCCCTGCGGCTGAATTGGTGGATTCGCCCGAAACCCCCGAAAGTCCCAAAGCCCCAACTCTATGGCCCAACGACTACCAGACTGAGGTCGTTCACCGGATCCTGGATCTTTGTTCTCAAAAGAACTACTCTGAAATTGTTGATTTTGAGTGGTATGTTGCTGTGTTAGTACAGTTGGTCGGACTTCTCCCACCGTCGGAGAGTGAAGACGATTGGGGCCCTCTGAAAGAGCAAGAGGCTATGCCCAATTCGAGGATGAACGCTGCGGTTCGAATCGGGACAGAGATTCGCAATGTCGCTGTGAGGGTGAAAGGTGTGCGCATGGAGGCCACAAGAGCAGCCGAATCTCTCATGTTTGTCGACAACAGATCGACTTTTTTCCCTTCCAGTTCAACTATCGGCGATGGTGTTTTAGGCCCAGTCGCCTGGGTTGTCGGTGAATATGCTGAATATCTGCTGTCGCCTAATCGCACACTACTGTCATTGATTGACATCTCTAATGCGTCGCTTCCCGCCAGAACTCTTCCCCTCTTCTTGCAAGCCATTCCAAAGGTATTTATTCAGGTTAGCCAGACCAGCCAGCCAGGAGAGCGTTGGAAAAGTGAGATGTCGCTTTTACTTGCTCGAGTCATTGAGTTCCTCGAGGCTTTGGCGGCCCATCCTGATTTGGATGTCCAAGAGCGAGCCATCGAGTTCCTAGAAGTTCTCCGCCTAGCAGCTGAGGCATTGACTTCCGATGCACAAGAAATCCCATTTCTTATCGCCTCGGTCATACCAAACTTATTTACAGGCCTCGAACTCAACCCTGTTGCGACCAGTGCCCAGAGGAAGGTTGTCTTGCCGGATAGCCTTCGCCTAGAGGAGCCCTTTAGCCACGATCTGCCAGGTCTTTTCAGTAACCTGGATAGCCCATCATCACACGAGTCGAAGTCTTGGGAAACGTCAGACTTCTATCATCTTCCTGACCTCTCGTCTCCCAACAAGCAGACTCGTGACCTTACACCGGTTGATTTGCAGCCCCATGCGTCATATCAGAACTTTACCGGTGCTCCGGTGGAATCCTCTACTGGAGTACAAAGAAGAATGCTCGAGCGTAGGGAACGCTTCAAGGATGACCCTTTCTATATTGCTCCTTCCGGAGAGTCGTCTGGCACGTCTACACCATTCCATGAAGCTCTGAACACATCCAATGGCGAGGTCTTGGACATTGATTCCATCCCCATAGTTGACTTGAAGTTGGGAGATGAACAGCTCAGCCATGTTGATTTCGATCGCCAAAGAAGTCGCCGACCCCCTGTGAGCAAATTGGTTGTTGCTGGCGATGAGACCTTTGAGACCCCAAACTCTTTGACAGACACCTCCAGGCCCAAGGGTGCTAGTGATGACCACCCTACATATAAGCGCTCTTTACTCCAAGTTGACTCGAGCAGCCTAGGACATTTGTCCTTGGCAAAAGGGCCATCTCCCCAATTTCCGGCAGATGAAGGGGACACAGAAATGGCGCGAGCAATGCAACAAGTGGAGGAAGTACGGTTGCAGATGCAGCGAGCATCGGAGCGAATCCAACTAGAGGGCACTCCGGCAGAAGGAACCCTAGTCAAGAAAAAGAAGAAGACAAAAAAGCACGCCGCTTCAGACCGAGATGTTGGCCCAGTGGTTGAAGATCCTACGGAGCCTGCGCTGGGGAAGAAGAAGAAGAGAAAGAAGAAGACTCAGGAATCTGAAAAGCTATCAGGCGAGAATTGAATATCTTCCAGGCCGGCGGAGTAAATCTTGCAACACGTGTGGTATTTGGCTCAAGTAGCAACAGTGAGATACAATCAAATAATACATATTCCAAAAGAAGAGAGGGGGAAAAAAAAGAAAAAAAGAAAAGAAAAAGAGCTATGACATGCAAATCATGTTGATTTTAACATTCATTTGTCCCCCCCAACCCAACCCAACCCTTGTTCCCTGGTCTATTGACCACTCGACGTAAGTGGGATCGGATAGGAGTATGAGGGATGATCGGTGCTGATTCGAAACATATCGGGAAGGTTGAAAGCTAGGGTATTGGCGCAGTAGGGGGAATCATTCGCTTCAAGTCCATTTTATCCTGTGATTCGGGTGAACCATGAGACCACGGTGGACCAGAGGTCAGGGACAATCCGTAGGAGCTCTAGGAGAAGACCGCCACAAACAACAAAAGCGAGTAACACTGGGGGAAATATTCAGCATGGTTCAATTCAACAGCGGAGTTAAATACATACCAACCCAGCTCGCTGAAAGGGGCGACTTTGTGTTCTTCTTCGGTTTAATTGTGGTTGGCGCCCTGCCTCTCTTTGCGGCCTCGGTCTTTGCGAAGCGGTCGTTTGCTCGACGTTGCTGTGGTGTTTGTGCCTGACATGGGTTAATCATCATGGCAAGCAAGATTGCAACCTTTTCTACTTACCATGATGGGTTGTATAGAGGAAAGAATTGAGGGAGACAGATGGATGGGGAAGGGATGATTCGAGATGTGAATATGCCGGCAAAAAAAAGGCCACGTTGTTTTTTGAGGAGACACGTTACGGTTACTCTCTATATCCAACTTTGGAGGGGAAGACCACCCCTGAAATTAAATGATTTCAATCCCGAGGCTAGCTGCGTTCTTGGTTCCATTGTACATGGACTTTTTAACTCCATGGATTCCATATTATATTTACTCTCGTTATCCTGATATCCTTTTCAAAAAAAGAAGCACCAGCTATAAACAAAGATAGAGATAGAGAAAAGAGCTTGGTCTGATCTAATTTGGTCTCTACCACAAGGTACATACTCTTCTATACTCCTTGAGTGAAAGATTCAATAGCTCTTTTGTTAGTATAAGAGAAATATATACAATGTCCATGGATACTAACTAGTATGTACATACCAACGGAGTATGTAGTTATATGGATGTGATGATCTATACGGGGCAATCCCCAAGGCGGTGTGAAACTTGGAGAGAATAAGGCGGTCAGGGATGACATCAGTGGCCTTAGTCGTCTTTTTTAGTCATCCCAGTCATCCTACCTCCAGGGCTAGTCAGCCCTGGAGGTTTCGACGTCGACGGAGCATACCTAATGAAGGGAGTCAATGATCTAATTACTTTGGTGCATACCACAAAGTCTGACCACCGGTTTATTCCTCAATATCAAACGTAATTTTTCAACATCATTTGTAATATCGCGCCACTAATGATCAATATCCAGAATATATCGGATATCCCGATTGTTTCCGTCTGTACATCAATGGGCCGTTATCATTGAAGAAGCGGCTTCCACTCGATCTGCTCACTGGCCGAGTCACCGAGGAGATCTGTAGAGCCCATACCGGCAGACACATCAATCCCTGGACTATCCTGCCTTGACGTATGTCGACCGCTAGGCGATACTGTCCCGATTTTCGCCTGAGAACTTAGTGCTAGCGGTTTGCGAGGAACAGCCGGTCGAACTTTTCCCGTTTCAACTGCCTGGGGTGATAGAGACCGCGTGGGTGACTCAAAAGTGTCGCGTCGCGGAGGTAGCATGGGCTTCTTCCTCGTATCTTGAACAGGGTCGGTGTTTCTGTTCTTTACCGAGCCTGGACTTGGTACCCAATCGACATCTGCAGAAAATGGATTGGATTTCCGTTGGGGATTTGGAATATACCCGGGCTTTGGTGGCTGTACTGTAGCTTTTACCGGTGCACCTGTCATGCGTTAGCAAAACCCACCATGATCCACGGCCTGAAGCACTCACCATTGTCTAGCCACCATCGGCTTCTGTCAGAGCTTGCCGGGGGCAGCCCCGGCGCGATAGAAATATGTGGTGTGAGTTCGTCATCGTCCAAGTCCAAAAGAGAGACAGAGTCTGCAAGAGAACTGTGACCATGGCCCTGTTTCTCCTCGTATATTGATCGCCGGAGACTTTCTTTCAACGTATGATCGACTATATCAATGACACAATCAAAGGTTGCCCAGACTGGGCGATGGTCAGACACTTTCAAATCCGCAGTTTGGTAGTTTGTTTGCCGCAGATTGCTTCCTCTCCATAGGATTCGGTCACACCATGCAGGGATCCGTGCTTTCTCACTATCCATGGGTTAGTTGCCTCCTGGTTAGATCTACGGGGTACTTACGACGTATCATAGTTGTCTCTTCCAACGTCGTACTTATAAGTCGGCGGGAACTCAATTGGGCCTTCTGAATAGAACCGGAACACCCTGCCCGCTACCATCTGTAGATTCAACTGTGGTTGTTAGACCAACATCAGGTAACACACAATTTGTTTGACTCACTTGATCGTTGTCGTATAGTTTTTGGTAGTCTCGCTGCAAGATGAGCTCTCTTACGCTTGGGTTGCCCAATCCAATTCGATAGTTGAAATCACCCAACCAGATCACTGCGTCGTGATCAGCGATTGACCGGTTCTTTTGAAACTTCAACCCTCGGTCGATGATCTCGTAGTCTCTGTTTCTCTCATCATAGTTCGCAAACCCGGCAGCAAGATGGGCGGTAACGAAGCAAATGCTCGTGTTGGAGAAGTCGAAACGAACAGCACAGCCACCCTTGTTGCCAGCAATCCCAGAGAGGCCAGTCTGTGAATACCAGTTAGTTGGAACAACCCCTTTGAAAAAGAAAATCTGGAATGACTTGCCTTCTTAACACTACCTTCAACATTTTTGATGTACTTCAGTGAATCCTCTTTCACATAGAGCAAAACGGCAGCGCCAACTAGCTGGCCACTTCTCAGGTGCACGTATTTTGCAGTCCCCTTCATCTTCGAATGGCTGTTTAAACAATCGTGGACCGCTCTTTCCCAGACCTTGCGGGTACTGGGGTCAGTGGACATAATTTGTTGAGGGCTCAAGGCGACAATTTCCTGGAATCCAACAACAAAGATTGCGGGATCTTCATCGGACTCATCCGACTCCGGGAAAAGCCATGGAGTGAGATCGGTACCCGGGCCTTCGTCACGTCCATTCACATTGAAAGTGCCCACCCAGAACCGGACTCGTTTGCGCGAAGAATATTCCGGAGTTCGGTGGTTCAGTTCCTCCACCACCAAATCATTGATTGGATCGTAGAGGTATACAGGGAGTTGATTTGTTAACCTCCCCAGGAGAAGATCAATCGTCCTCTGTCTAGCTTTGTCTGTAAAATTGTTGACATAAAGTCGAGTGGCACTCTTCCGTGCGTCTGCAAGTGCCCCGGCAAGTGACATTTTTCCGTGTCGAGTGAAAGAGGATTTGAGGGCGCCAGTCCCGGCATAAATTTTTGAAAGAGCATCACCATTGTCGGCCCAAATGGTCGAATGCCGAACCTGCATGTCCGAGCTGAGCTTGCCACCTTGCTGCGATAAAAAGGACTCCAATGCCATCATACTGATAATGGTCTGGACGAGGTTTGTTCTGTCCAGGCAATCCAGGCAATTGGTCCGAAAAACACCCTCTTGCTGTAAAATGATTGAAGAGCTGTTCGTTGGATCATCTTTGTCGTAGGGAGTTTTGCTGGGACGACGTGAATCTTCCGACAAAAAATAGGAGAATTCATCTAATGAGTTGATAAGCTCATGCTTGATCTGGGAGCTGGCCTCGTATCCCGAAGGACCTCGGGTCTCAGCAAGGAAATCATATTCGGTAATTCGCAGGAGGCTTCGACGTGGAGAAATCCCATCGCCTTCTTTCTGTCGGGTGGAGCTCTTGTTGATGTGCTGTCGAAATTTGGACGACAACTCTGCTTCCCCGGGCTTTAGCTCACTTAGTAGATTCACCACATGGACTGCACCATATTCCAACTCCAGGGATTCAAAGTGCTTGTTGAATGCGTGCTGTGTTGCGTCGCTCGACCGCGTGACCTCGATCTTTTGCTGGCCCGGAATGAGGCCTGGAGCTTGTTCCCAGAAAATAGGCACCGAGCCTCGGACTTGCGCATATGAAAATACAATGCCCGGTGAAACCCATAAGATAGTCTCCGTTTCCACGAAATTGGCGACATTCCCATCATCATCAATGCCTCTTGAGTTAAACCTCGTACCAGCACGCCGAGAAGATTGCCGGGATATGATTGTCAACATGGAAGGGAAGTTCGTCCGCACATGAGGCAAAATTGAGACCGTTGCTGGTACTTTGAGTGTACCCGCAAATCCACGGATGACACAGGTTAACATCTGCGATGCATCTAATTTGGCCTTATCGGACGGTGACAAGTGGCTCCGGAACAAGAGAAGTGGACTGATCATGTAAGAATTCCACAGCATATCTTCATCGAGAGTGTCGATGTCGAATGCCACCGGTTTGTTGGCCCTTGTAATCTTGTCAGTTGAAAGAGATCGGCTAGTGACGAGCAAGGAGCTGATAGCTTACCGGTTTTGTAGGCGATCTGTGAGGTTGAAATCGAGACTGTAATAGAAACTTCCATCTCCAAGGAGCTTCTTCAACGCCAGAAAAGGATGGTCAGTTACCACATCCTTCCCGTCCATGCTAAGTCCCTCCTCGGCGGCGAATTGAGACCCGGTCTCAGGGTCTAGGCCGTATTCATATTCTGACCGATTGAGACAATCTGATATCATTAGCAAGAATTTGACCAGAAAGAAAGTTGTATAGGAAACATAAACATACAGAAGCCTACGTTGTCAATTCTTGACACGGTTTCTCCCGGTCTCACGGTGGCAGCTTGCGAGGAGCTGGTGACGACGCAGACAAACACATCTTCATTGAGAGTAACCAGGCCAAGGGTACCGTATCCATATCCTAATGGCCTATAGCCTTCCAGGTCCACTGCCTCTAAGTCCGCAAACTCAACTTGACAGCGTGGGCTATCCTTTGCACTGGTATCTGTTGATGTGTAGTGGAACACTAGGGCATGTTCTGATGAGACCAGTGCAATTGTACGTTGAGGTTGATCTCGACAGAGAACCCGGAGATTCGACATGATGCGAGAGAGAGAAATCAGAGTGTGGGGAGAAGCAGTGGCATTGCTTACTTCCACATCAAATAGTTTTTATCCTAGTGAATTTTATATATCCCAGAGAAGAAATTACTTCCAAGAGCTCGAATCAAGTAAAGAAATACCTTTTAAAAATGTCAATATTCGAAACCAATTCCAAATAATAAAAGAATCAGATCAGAATTTATTGGTTTTTGGTGGAAGTTGGTCTCTTTGGTCGTCGGGGAGAGAGGGTGGGACATCGGAGAGAGGCCTTATCGATTGCTGACTCATCCCGCGCCGTTCAACTTTTTTTTTTCTTTTTGGTTTCTTCGTCGATCTCCAACAAACACTTCTCTTCATTTGATCCGAATATTGTCACCATGGGTTTAGCAGGGCCGCGGAAGTAGGTGATATTTTAATTTACTCCTTTCACACATGATTTCCTAACGCGTGAGTAGGAGTACCAAGATTGGCAATGATCCCAATAACACCAAATGGACCCGATCCACAACCGGGTTCGGACATCGGATCATGAGCTCTCAGGGCTGGACTCCTGGAAGTCTCCTAGGAGCGAAGGATGCCGCGCATGCCAACCACTTGACCGCCGCCAGTGCTTCCCATATCAAAGTCACCCTCAAGGACGATAATCTCGGATTGGGTGCTCGGATTGGACGAGAGAGTGAGCCGACTGGACTTGATGCCTTCAAAGGATTGCTGGGTCGACTTAATGGCAAGAGCGAAGTGGAATTGAAGAAGGATGAACGAAAGCGCGATGACGTTCGATTGGCGCGATATGCTGCCCTGAAATTCCCCGAAGTCAGGTTCGTCAGCGGGGGACTGTTGGCACAGGAAAAGGAAGCCGCAATTCCCCCGCCAACCCCCGAGGATGCAACATCCAAGAAATCCAAATCGGACAAGAAAGAAGCCGCCAAGATCACCGAGGACGACGAAACCTCTTCGAGCGAATCGGATGCCCCAGCCCGCAAATCCAAATCCAAGTCCAAATCCAAGTCCAAGTCCAAGTCTAAATCCAAATCCAAGAAATCGCGCTCTCGGGACGAAACCGACGACGAATCAAGCTCGGAATCAAAGAAGAAAAAGAAGTCCAAGAAGAGAAAGGCTGATTCCGAGCAGAGTGATTCTTCAGACAAGACATCTGAACCAGAAGTCAAGGTAGCAGCAACAATATCCAGGGAGCGACGGCCTATGGGACGGAATGTCACTCGGTCACGCCATATCGCTCAGAAGAAGAGAGCTATTATGGACGACAAGTCTCTCAACGAGGTAAGCTATACAGCAACTATTTTCTATGATCTGTTTGCTAACATGAAGCAGATCTTCATGATCAAAGCATAGAGTTTATGCACATCTGCATCTGAAGCGCATTGGATATAAAAACCTGGAGTTATTTGGTGTTTCGCCCTTTTTTTATGATGTCCCGTCTTGAACTAGATATATCCTACTATGAATCAAAGAGAATTCGAATATTAAACATAGTATAAGGGTGATCAATCCGATACTATTGTACGGAGTACATACACCTCTACTCCGTACCTTCGCTAGGATATAGATGCCGAAACACACGGATTACCTAATCCGGTCCGTTTTCGGCCCCGTACCCTTCCAAGGTGGTTGTATCCACAGCCAACGTCATATCTTTGAACAACTTAGCGGATGCCCCTAATCGTCGATTGCTTGAAATTCGGGGATGCACAATCCTAACTCACACCCTAGGCAAAGTTGTACAGTTCAGTTCACTTGCATTGAATCCTCGACAGAGAGCTCATTCCGGGGGTCCACTGCACCTCCAATAATCTCTGGCAATCTACATGAGCTTTAGCATCTCACGCATTGCCACAACCTGAGCCAAGACAGGGAGCTGTGCAGGAGTTCTGTCACTACAGAGGGTTGTTCCTCCCCCCATCTAATAATGAACGGAGAGACTCGGTCGGCTGGACGTGCCTCGGCGTCTACATCTCAGTCGAGTCATGGAAGGAAACGGTAAGGCACGTCCAACAACTCTTGAATTCATGCATAACTGACCCCATATAGCATCCACTGGGCGCCTTTAAATATTGGTCTGGAGAGACGTCTACAAACATTTGTGGTGCTATGCCACACTTTGACCATCGCTATATTCCTGACTAGCTTCTTCTTTACCTGCGCCATTCCGTTATCCTGGCCACTCTTGGTCCCATATCTCGTTTACATCTCTCTTTTCTCTACTACTGCTACATCCGGCCATCTCAAGGGGCGTAGCCCATTCCTGCGCTCACTTCCTATTTGGAAAGTGTATGCGTCTTACTTCCCCGCTCGTCTTCACCGGGAGGAGTCGCTTCCGCCTACAAAGAAGTATATATTTGGATACCATCCACATGGTATTATCTCCCACGGTGCCTTTGCCGCATTTGGGACGGAAGCTTTAGGCTTTTCCAAGCTTTTCCCAGGAATCACCAACACCCTGCTGACGCTGGATGCGAACTTTCGCATCCCTTTCTACCGAGAATACGCACTTGCCATGGGACTGGCCAGTGTTTCCCGGGAATCATGTGAGAATATCCTCACCAAAGGAGGCGCAGATGGAGAGGGCATGGGGCGAGCAATCACGATCGTCGTGGGAGGCGCCCGGGAATCCCTCAACGCCCGGCCTAATTCCTTACGTCTCGTGTTGAAGCGACGCAAAGGGTTCGTCAAGCTCGCGATTCGAACGGGGGCTGATTTAGTGCCTGTCTTGGCATTTGGTGAAAATGACCTCTACGATCAAGTAGACTCGGATCAGCACCCGATCATTCACAAGATTCAGATGCTTGTAAAACAGACCTTGGGATTCACAATTCCCCTGTTCCATGCACGCGGGGTTTTCAACTATGATGTCGGACTGATGCCGTATCGAACCCCTCTCAATATTGTGGTCGGTCGACCAATCCCGGTCATGCAGCAGCCGAACCGCGACAAGATCAATGATCAGTACATTGATGAGCTCCATTCTCGATATGTGGAGGAGCTGATGCGGTTGTGGGATCAGTGGAAGGATGTTTATGCCAAAGACAGAGAAGGCGAGTTAGAGATCATTTCATGATAATACATCCACCTCTTATGTATACGGTTTAACCAGTCTACTATGACAAACATGTGGATCTGTTATGGGCATATATTATACAGCATATGGCAAAATAAGCCAGAAACAAAATCATACACTCGATCTCCAATATAGTTCGAATTAAATACACGCGCAAGAAAGTAAACCTATGAATTGGGTATCAGATCAAACAAAATCAAAGAGCTTCCGCAAAAGCATTAAAAAAAAAAAATAGAAGAAAAACAACGCTGGGAGGCTTTCATCCTCGGAATGGCGAGCTGAGGTTTGGATCCCATGAGGCAGCAGTTGGGTTTAGACTCGGCACCTCCGCTGATGAGGATACTCGTCGGCTGTCACTAGGAATGCTCCTGTTCTTAGCATTGTGCCCACTTTCTGCTCGACCCTGGATCATTTCCTCCAGCATGCGTGAGACTTCGTCCATATTCTTCCCCGCATCCCCCTTTTCACTTTCACCAGACAAGGGGCGCTTGCCCGGACTCTCAGATTGCGCAATGAAGCCATTGGTTCCTGCGAAGCTGTCTGCATCTCCAGCAGTAGATCCATTCTTGCTCTTCAGCTCCGGTGACTGTGAGTCATTGGTCACAGCGGCCAAGTCTCGATGCCGAGCTGCGGATCGAAGCGCAGCAAGCATACGATCCTTATCATCGAGCTGCAACCGGAGCTCATTGATCTCCATATCTTTCTCGCGAACCAAAGCCGAGACATCTGGATGCTCGGCAATTGTGGGATTCGCGGGCTTAATGGCCCCCGACATTCGGGAATGACTGGACCGTCTTGCCTGGAGCAGCCGGCGCTCTAGGGTAGATATGTACCGGTTCTTATCACCGAGATCAGCCTGCAGCGCAGTGACCTGTCGTTGCAGGCTGGCCTTGCCATCGCCAAACTCCCCAAGGTCATATTCATCCTCGTTGCCAAACGAACCTCCTGGGTATGGCATAGCTGACGAGGGATCGTTGCTATTGACAGACATGAACGAGATGGGCCGGATCGATGAATGGCCGGCGCCCAGTGTAGATTGGCTGGCGGAAGAACGTAGTGACCGCGAACCCGAATCTGTCGTAGACATGCGGGAAAGACGTCCAAACGCAGAGAGGCTGTTATGGTTGTTTACACCGGTGGACTTGGAGCTCAAGATCAGACGATTGAGATGCTCGATCCGCTCTTTGAGCGCAGTCCGAGCCAACTGCATTTCCAACACCTGTTCTTCGTGTCGGGCCTGTGCTTCCTTTTCATACTGCTGTTCGTCCCATTTGAGTTCCTTCTCCGCCTGGGATTTGGCCTGGGTGTCAAGCTGACCGCGAAGAGCCTGGATCTCCATGCGGTACCGCTCAAGAAGTACCCGACTTCCGGAATCACCACCACCGCCGCCGTATGCCTCCTCGGCCTTTTTGGCATGACTGACAATATTATTCTTTGCCCGCGCAGCGAATTTCATGGTATTCAGAGTTTCACCGGTATGCGAATTAATCGCGCTCGTGAATTGAATGGTGCACAGAATACTCACCAGCGAGCCACCGGACAAGGCTGGTTGCAGGAGTCTGGTCAATTTGCTATCCCGGTAAGGCAAATGTCTCCCATCGCGGTCTGTGGGGTTGCCTTGCTTATCCTTGTTTTCCGAGAGCCGAGAGATGATGGTGCCCAGAGTGAGCAAACTTTTGTTGATATGAGCTCCTTCTGTGCGGCGTTCCTTATCCTCAGCCGCACGTTCAGAGCCAGCCAGATCAATCAGACTCAAGGTGGACACCCGCACACCACCTGGGGCGATCCCGGCACGCTTATCTTGAGAGCTGCCGGAGGGCACTCGCTCTCGACTCTCGACCACGATTTGAACCACCGCGTGACTTCGAGAACTGCGCGCATTGAACTGTGTGCTGCTCGTTCGTCGTGCATGGTCACCTCGGGCGATCACACGGAGTAGTTGTGTCGGACTCTGGACGATCTCTTCCTTGAGCGGCGTTGCATATACTCCTCGTTTGCTGTCCTCTCTCAATTTGATTTCCTCCTGCTGGGCTCCCGCGGGGGCGTTGGCAGCGGAAGCGGACAGGAGGTCATTAATCTTCTCGTTGTAAATTTCCAGATAGCTGACCCGCAGCAAGAATTCCCGATGTGGGGTTTCTCTGATAAAGGAAAAGATGTCGGTGATTGCGAGCGGGATGACACCGGGGGAAGTTGCTGTTCCCTGCATAGAGAAGGTCTTTCCCGTTCCCGTCATACCATATGCAAAGACCGTTCCATGATAACCCTCCATAACACGCCGAACCAGACGTTTGGCCGCCGAATCATAAACTTTGGCGTTGTTTTCTTGTGGATTAAAGACATTATCTGCGCCCAGAGTTAGTTACGCGGGTAAGTGAGTGAAGGCGATATCAGTATCATTCTCACCGTAAAAGTAATCGCCTCCTTCTTTCCCGCGGTATGAGATGAGGCTCTGCCGGCTATCGACGGACCATTCGCCATGATTTCGGGGAGTCTCTCCTCCACTGTTGTTGTCGGGACGAACGCGCACGCTGACCAGTACATTGCCTTTGAGCTCCTTTGGCTTCGAGCTGGATTTTCCCGTCGCATCATCCGCGTCCTCAAAAGTCGTCGCACTCGTTGAGCAAGATCCCTGGGCGGACGAACTTCTACTGTGGGTTGGAGACGCCTCTGGGTCTCGCGCATCACCGCTTGATATGAATTTCCCCTCTCCACTGCCGTTGAGTAATGATGGAGTCTTCGAGCTTCGGTAGCTGCTTGTGGTTCCTGTGCTCAGTCGCGAGCTTCTTTGGGGTCGCACACTGGAAGTAGCACCCTGGATGCCAGAGAGCGATGATGCCGTGGACGGACGGCTGCTGGCCTTTGGTGGTTGGGGGAATGAGGCGATACTGATTGTTCGGCGCAAAGATTTGTCGGGGCTACCCGGAGTGCGCCCACCGGACGCTGACCGGGTCAAATTTAGGTTGGAGGTTGAGTTGGAAGTTGATAGCGGTGACTTGAGGGATGGTTTGGGGCTGGATGGGGTCCGCAGTTTGGAGGTTTGGTAGGGGGATGCGGCCCGCGTGTCGGCACCCATGGACTTTCTGGGTTTAGGGTTGGGGAGGGGAGGTAATGATCCAGCTGGTGGATTTGGAGCTGGTCGCGACAGCGACTGTGGTAATGTTGACATTGAGGCCATGGCGACTTTGTATCTCTTAATGAGAGGGGTATAGATTTAGGAAGTGAACGCGATGGCCATGCGGGCGGATTGAGAGCCTGTGTCATTTTTCCCACGTTAGCCAACTGAGACATGAGGATTAGGGACCCTTGACTGCGACCCGATAGAACGATTCCACTTTGCATTTTTTTTGCCAGTCGGAGATTGAAATGTACATCACGATAACACGGGATGTTGTGTTGTGATGTTGTGATGTTATGATGTTATGATTGTCTCGGGTACTCACAGATTCAAACGCGCAATGTTGCAATCACCGAAATGATGAAAATCCCCAGGTCAAGATCAGAGTAGAAAGGTAAAGAGAGAGAAGAGAGAAGAGAAGAGAAAGACGTAAAGAGTAAAGATGCGAAGAGAGAGAGAGAGAAGAGGGAAAAAAACGTATCATCTAATCCCCGCAGAGCGCAGTGTCGGGGCCAGACCTATTTGATTTTGTATTTAACGTACGGAGAGTATAGTTACTTATTACTTATATACTATTTAATATATACTATATATATATCCTTATATCCTTATATTCTTATTTAATGCCTATATATGGTCCTACTCTTTTACTTCTCCTCTTCTCCTCTCCTCCTCTTCTCTCCTTCTGTTAATCCCCCTAGGCTTGTTATACCCTCCAGGGCTATACAAAGTCGAAAGTATAAAAAAAAAAGGGGGGGGGGGATAACCCAACGCACCTTCGACGTAAATCGCAGGGGAAATTCCCTGGGAAGCTCGGGGCATCTTCCAATAACGATAGGCTGAAGTGGAGGTTTCAGGTTCGGGAATAGGAAAAAGGGGGTGAGATGTTTAAGCCTGCACTTCCTTTTTAGGTGGAGCCCAATCGGATTCTTTTCACCTAAGTAGACGATACTGTGAGAATGGGGAGAATCTGTATCCTGTTGCCCTGAAGGGTTGAAGGAGCATATACCTAGGGAACTCTAGGGAACTCTAGGTAACTCTCCCTCTTAAAGGTGAAGCTTGGGATGAACTCCTGTTCGAGAAAGCCCAAAAAAGATAACGGCTATGGTTCGAATGCAGTAAGGATTGACATTGAAGCCCAAGGAAATTAAAATTAACCGTTGATCCTCATTTACCTCCCGTTATGCCATGATATAACTATATCTACATCTCAACTCTAGTTATACATATATACATCTATACATCTATATATCTATAACATACAAACATACAAACTACAAAATATAGAAAGGATAGAGTACCAAAGTATACATGGGTGATTGGGAGAAACCTCAATTTCTGTTTCAAATTTCTCGAGCTAGAAAGGAATATATCGAGGGCACGCAAGGGAGCCTATTGGCTTGTAGCCCTAACTTAATCGTACAGTGTGAACAGTGTGAACAGTGCAACATGACAGGTTGGTGATCGTGGGGAGGGAAATCCAGAGCCTTGCCCCCCCCCCCGACTGGATGATTCTCTATCCACTTCCAAAGCTGTCATTATTGACGGGATTGACAATCCAATAGTTGCTGCAGATGCCAATGCCATGCATATCTAGTGTCTCCATTAAGCAGAACATTAACAATACCATTATTACCGTGCTTGTTCTATATTGTATATTGTATATTGTATCTTGTATTTGGTCTTGATTGTGTCATTATTTCATACCGAAATCCAGTTGCCGGGCTGCGCTCTTGAACAGGCCCTCATCCACCTCGCCACCGCGTCGGGTCAAATCGTCTCCCATCTTTTTAGTTCCACCGGATTTCCGGGGAAGATCTTCATTCTTGGTCGGACGGGGCTCAATCGTCCACCAATGGTGTCGTAAACACTGGACAGCCGTACTACGCTTGCGTGGATCAAGCGCACACATCGACATCAGCAGATCGGCGCCCACTGGACCTGCAGTGGGGAATTGTCGCATGAAGAAATCGCGCCCTTGCAACGGCACCAAATGGGCCTTGTCCGTAGCAATGTAGTAGGGCAGCTTGCTGACCCCGGGCCAATTCTCCTCCGTTGGTGTGCCGAACGCTTCGCAGATTTTGGAGGTTTGGTCCAGGTCGGTGTTGCCCGCCACAAATGGAACTCGGATCAGGAGCTCGGCAAACACCATCCCCATCGACCAAATATCGACTGCCCCGGAGTATTGTCGCGCACCGTAGAGAAGCTCGGGTGGCCGATACCACCGAGTGATGACCTGATGGGTCATGTTAAACAAGGGATCGGCGAAGGATCTGGCGAGACCGAAATCGGCCAATTTGACCTCCCCGTCGGCCGCGATCAACAAGTTGTTGGGCTTGATATCCCGGTGGAGAACAAAGTTCTCGTGGCACCACCATACACCCCGGGCAAGCATCCCCATCCACGCTTTGATATCGGCCACACCGTAGTGAATATCACTATCTTTGATAAGCATCTCAAGATCTCCACCGGGAAGAAACTCAAGAACCAAGCTCAGGTTTTGATCTTTGGAGGAGAAAACATCGTGGAGCGCAATGACGTTGGGATGTTTCAGCTCTTGGAGGTACTTCACTTCACGAACCGCATCCATAGCAAGTCCATCCTTGTATTCGGCATTGACTTTGATCTTCTTGATCGCGACGAGGGATGACGGATCGTGTCGGAGGTGGCCAACATATACCACGGCATATGTACCTTCTCCTACTTTCTTATCTGGTTCTCTGTCAGCATACCGGTCCTTAGAAAAACAACAGCAAAAACAATATAACAGATGGTCGCAAATACCTTTGACATATCGTTCCCGGACATCAATATTCAATTGTTCGGTGAGTTCGCGATCCCCACTCTGTACAGGCTTTGACACCGCTGCAGATGCCGGTCCAGTAAATGAGTTCTGTGCAGCAGTAGCTCTCAGTCTGATTGCTGTATTGGGAGAATGCACAGTCATGGATGGCGAACGAGAGCCAAAGGGTGAGAGTGCCATGATTAGAGTGGTTTGAAGCACAAGGTCAAACTTTAGGGAGCGACAAGAAATTAAAAAGAGAAAAAAAGAAGACAGCCACAGACAATTCGGTGGCCACTGTAAATATTAAGAGATCATTTTTAGCATATCATTTTTTTTTAAGGTGAAGGCAGTGTTGTAGTGTCGAAACATGAGGATGTCATTTCCCCCAGGATAGGCCCGGAGTATTGTTGATCCTGGACTTTGCTGGCGACTCCCGAAATTTCTCCAAGTCAAGTCAACAGTGACCCCGGCCAATTCCTCGGCAACTGCTGGAAACTCGTCATTTTCAAACGGCATTGCTCCACGGTTCCCCTCTTCGATACCACTACGAATCTGATTTTCTGGGGGAAAAAAAAAGAAGAAGCACGAGAGTTACTAGCAAAGTCGGAGCGTGCGGCATCCTACCCGCAACACCTTCACCATGAGCCTCATGGCAATGCGCAATTCACCACTGGGCTTGACAGCACGCCTGTTCAAGCCTGTGTCAATTTCCAACCAATACATCCGATCACTCCACAAGAACGCGCCCCCGCCCGTGCCATCTCCGACCCCTTTCGTTCCTGATGTCCAGACCTTCCTCACGCTGATTGGCCGCGAAATGTCCAAGCAAGCGAGCAAAATTCCCTCCTGGGACGAACTTTTCACCTTAAACTCCAACCAGCTCCGCCAAGCCGGCATTGAGCCCGCCCGCCAGCGACGGTACCTAATCCGGAAGCGCGAGAAGTTCAGGAACGGACTGTACGGCCCTGGAGGTGACCTGGAGACTGTGGTCGATGGTGTTGCACAATTGCGGGTTGTTGAAGTGCCTCTTAATGCCAGAGGCCTAACATCTGGAGCCACACAAGGTGCCGTTCAAACTTCTTCCGCTACACTGTCACCTGGCATGGTGAAAGCCATTGTCAACCTGGCACCTGATGTCACTACTTATCAGTATGGTAAAAAACACCTGATCAAGAAATTCGCGCACATGAAGATTCACCGTGGCTGCCAGCCTATGGGTCCGTTCCTCCAGCCTTTGAAGGGTTCCAATGGCACTGCTGCTACCATTTCGGTCCAGGAGGGCATGTGGGAGGACAGGCGGGGACAGAAGGTTGATGGTGGTGAACGACGACGCCGGGAGGTTCAGAACAAGAAGAGGCTGGATGAGAGAAAGAAGGCGTGAATGTGAACGGTGAAATACCACTTTTGTGTATCTTGCATATTTCTTGTTGAGCCTGGATGTTCAAATTTGAACTGTACTATACTATTGCTATACTATTGCAATCATGATTCCTTTTTTCCCCCTCATATTCTTCTAGTTCTTGTGGGAGATAAGTGAAGTGTTGTCATGTCTGATTAAAATAATATGATTGAGCTATGTAAACATTTAGAGAAACATGCGATTCAAAGTCGCAAAAAGAGGTAGATATTCATACAGTGAAATCGTTTCAAAGTGAAGAGAGAAATCCATGATGCGAGAGCGGTCAAATCCACCTGGGGAACTTGAAGTTCAGTCTGAACCTTTGCTGCATCAATGCCGGGCATTAAAATGTGATCAAAATTTAAATGGGAATCTTTTCTAAAAAAAAAAAAAAAACGTAACTCCGATCATGCTTTGGCTCCACGTCTCTCGTACTGAACAAATGATGTACCCAGAGGCTTGGAGAAGAGGGACTAGGATATGGTTAGTCAAACGCCAAGTTGATCGTAAGAGAGCATCACTTACCGAATAATCTGTCTCGGGGAAAGGTGTATCGGCGCTAGGCTGGGAGAACTTGAAGTGTCTCACCAGGGCAGCCAAGATTGTGCCCAGCTGCACATAGGCGAACTGCTCACCAATGCAGCGATGGCGACCAGCACCGAAAGGCAGATAGGGACTGTTGGTGCCCTTGGTAACCAGTCCATAACCGTAGTCGATCTGCTCCTCATCTTCCTCCTTGGTAGTCTCGGTTCCAGCCTCATCCCAGCGGTGGGGGTTCCACTTCAGGGGTTCGGGGAAGAACTCGGGAGAGCGAGCAGTAACACCGGGGGAAGAGAGGACATTGTGAGTGGTAGGGATAACATAAGAAGTGCCTTCCACAGGCATGGGGTTCTTGACCGCGCGAATGATCGAGTGGATAGGAGCGTGGATACGGAGGGTTTCCTTGATCACCTTGGCGTGCAAGTCGAGCTTCTGGAGTCCTTCGTGGGTGAGAGGAGGCAGGTCAGATCCCAGAATCCGGAGTTGCTCTTGGTACAGCTCCTCCACAATCTCAGGGCAGGTGGCCAGGCGCAGAACAATCCAGGCAGCAGTGGAGGACGAAGAGTGCTGGCCTGCCATAAGCAACGCAATCATCATGTGGGCAATTTCTTCATCGGGAATCGGGGTGCCATTCTTGTAAGTGCACGACATCAAGTTCCAGACCATATCCTCGGAGTCCTTCTTATCACCAGATGTGCGGCGCGCCTTGATGATATCCATGTAGGTCTCGGTCATCTTCTTCTGTGCAGCATCGCGCTTGCGGTTGTGGGGGAGCGGGGCCCATGGCAGCATGAAGTTGATGGGAGCGAAACCCTTATCGAGGTCGTGGTACATTTCCGCAAAAGTCGAGTCGAATCGATCACGGACTTCCTGTCCTTGCAACGAACGCGATGCGGTGTAGATTGTGATTTCGGCAATGACCTTGGAAACGTTGAAAGTACCCTTGGGGTCCTGGAGAGCAGGGGAATTCTTCACGAAGTCATCGACCTCATTGGTGATCAAGTGAACATAAGACCGAAGCGCCTCGGAAGTAAGACCGAATTTGACAAACTATGCATCGGTCAGTAGCCGGGCTTTGTGTGTTTGAAATCCATTGCTTCGTACCTTCTTCTGCTCCATGAGCTTCGCATTGGGGCAATCGTAGACGACGTGACGACCGAAGACGGGGGTAGTGAGGGGGGAGTAAACCTCTTCGGCGTTGACATCACGAAGCTTGCCATTGAGGATGAACTCATTTCCCTTGGTGCCTAGGTAGACGGTGGTCTTCTTGCCGAGGAGAACGAAAGTGAAGATGTCACCATACTGCCAGCGATTAACCACCAAATTAGCAATTGAATCTTTTTATGGGCCAACCAGTCATCTGCGATCGACATACCTTTGCGCGACTCTGATTGAAGAAGGTGTATGGGTCCATGCCATAGCTGATGGTGCTTCCAACAAAGGGGAACCAGTGGAAGACAACGGGGGGCTCATGGGCTTTCTTGAAGAAGAGCTGGCGCAACACGTTGATCACGACTGATAGCGCAATGAATGACAGTGCTCCGACACTAGCCAAAGTGTAGCTTGACTGGGTTGAGCAATGCTCGCAGAAGATTGCGAGGAAACTTGCGAAGAGGCCCATGTTGTCCCGAAGCAAAAGGAGAGAGGTGAAAGAAGAAAAGAAAAACCGAAAAAGAAAACGGGCTCACAATGACCCTATCACCTTCTTTATTTAAGCCTCCAATTGAATTCCACAAAGAGGGGGGGGGGAAGAGAAGGAGAGTTCAGATCCAGGAGGCGAAGGAGCCATGGAGGAAAATAATTAAGTCCGATATCATTCGGCGAGGGAGACCCGCCCCTTTACGGAGCCCTGTGCATACATACGTTAACCAGGTACTAGCCATATGGTCTAGATTAATAGATGGGCCAACCATTTAATTTGCATATCGTAAGTTTTATTCCTGTCTTACTCGATTTACTTGATTTACTTGATTTACTTGATTTACTTGATTTATTATATTTTATGTATCTATTTTATGTGTTATACCGAACTGAAATAGTATGATAGTACAATCATAGTACAATAGTATGATACTATATCCATCACGCCACTCCGGTCTAGGGATTCCCGCTCCGTAGATGGCCCATTATGGACTATTATAGTCTAATATGGACTCGGTAACTACATAGTAACTTATAGTTAGTTAGTTACTCTCTCGGCACTTTAGTACTCCATACTAGTACATGTATCATTCCCGGTTCTAACCTAATACATAAAATCCCCTTTTGAACACCCTGATAATGATATTCCCACACGCAAAAAAGTCAATAAGAATAATCAGAAAAGTCGTACAAAGGCACAATACCCCTTAGTTGTCGTACAAGGTGGGATCACCACGCTCCCCAACGTTAATGAAATCTTTCGGGTCCCGGTGGCCACTGGGTGAAACTTCACGGTGGGACGCCTGGGCTGGTCGGTTGTGGACACGCTTCCCAGTTTCATTTCGAAATACTTTCACCGGTTTCTCACTGCCTTCGGCGTGCTCGCTGAAGTGAGCATCGTTGATGCTGCTCAACAAGGTTCGCTCCCGTTGGAACTTGCGCTTAGAAAAGTCCAGTTTACCAAGAGCTCCCGTCAGTCCATCTGTGCTGTCAGTGACACTCGGGTACTGTCCGGTCATCCAAGGGTGCTCGAGACACTCATCCACCGTGATTCGCTTGTCGACATCCACGGTAAGCATCCGGTCGATTAGGTCCAGAGCGGGATCGCCAACAGAGTCCCAGTACGGGGAAGGGTAGTCAAACCTGCCCGTCTTGATCTGTTGGGCGAGCGTCAATGGGTTCTCTGGGGTGTTCAGTTCATCCGAAAATGGCGGGAAACCACAGAGGCAGATGTAGAGAACAACACCAAGGGACCATACATCCACAGCCTTGGTGTATTTTCGGTGGCGACTATCTTGCAAAATCTCCGGGGCAACGTCTGCGAAATTAGTACCCACACTGGAGGTTTCAAGGTCCTATACTTGGTAACTTACAGCTCGGGGTACCACAGCTGGAAGCAGATGTTAGCGATCATTCACATGGACACGGACAGGCGTTCACCTACAGGGTTGTCGTGAAAGATTCTTCCCCAATAATTTTAGCCAGGCCAAAGTCACCCAATTTCACGTTCAAATTCCGGTCTGCAACCAGGATATTTTCTGGCTTGATATCTCGATGCACGATTCCTCGTTCGTGCTGAGGACACATTAGCTGGGCCCTGTACTGTATATGTGGGCTTTGGATATACATACCAGATATTTCAATCCATCAAACAGTTGACGGAACACACCGCGAGTTTCATCCTCGGTCATTTTCTGATTGTTCACAATCCAGTTAAACAGTTCTCCCTCGGGTGCCAATTCGAGTACCAAATAAGCGCCGTCACTTTCATCAAAGGATTCCCTGAGACACAGTAGATTCGGGTGATGAACGCCCATCAACAACGCAATCTCTTGTTGCAGAGCATTGTCGTTCTGTGACTTTTGAGAGTCACTGAGGCGCCTTTCGAAAACCTTGACTGCATACTTGTCTCCGGTAGATCGTTCAGCGCACAGATAGACGGTGGCAAAGTGGCCTTTGCCGAGCTGGTTGAGAATCCGGTATTGCTGACGGAAACCATTCGTTTCCCGCGTACGCGGGTAGCGGAAGACAAAACGAGCTTCGTTTAGAATTGAAACTTCATCGCCGTCCTCTAGTTCCCGGTGCTTGTTACGCCCAACAATGGCATCATTAACAAATGTTCCATTGCTAGAGAGATCCTCCAGCACGGCAACCATGTCGCCTTTCTTCTTTTCGGCAAAAATGAGGAAGTGTCGGTTTGAAATTGTGGGAATTTCAAGGACGCGATCTGACTATGGTCAGAACAGACACTCGACAACCATCCAAGCTATCACTTACCACACTCAGGATGACGGCCGACCAAGAAGCCACCTGGTGACTTGGCGCTCTTGGATTTTTGGGCCTTTTTCCCCTTGGCTCTGGCAGTGCCATCATCGTCATCGCAATCGTCGCGCTTCCTCAACACGAGTGGGCCATTCCCGTTCTCATCCAGTGGTAGCAGGTAGCCCCAGACCCCTTCGGCGTCCTCATCCTTCACATCGTCTGCGAATGCTCTGGGTGGATACACGAACTGTGAAAGCGCCTGGGTATCCTCCAACGCTGGTGGCGAGGAAGTCGCGTGCGACAATTCCGGTTGGGATGAAATTGGTTGATGGGTATCGCGCGGGCTTTCCGGGGGTGTGACAGTCAGTTCGTTCCGAGTCTCTGTAGCGACAGATTGCGGACCGGTGACTGGGGTTGGCAAGTAGTCCAAATCGACTGGCGTGTCTTGTGGTTGGACTTGACTCGAGATTCTTTGCGAGCGTCGAGGTTTCTTTTGCGAATCTGCATCGACGGTAGCCTATAGTAACCCCTGTAAGCAAATGAATGGCACCAATAGAAGTGAAACGTACCCTTCCTCGCTTGAGCGAGCTTTTCTCACGGGGGGCCATAATACAGGCTGTTATCACCCTGACTGGAGAGGGTTCCAGACCAGTTAGCGATATTTGTCGGTCAGTTCAACAATGGTAGGAATGCCAATAAAGACGTTTTCAATTCTGCACTAAAGAAAATACACAATTGAAGATAGAAGAAAAGAAAAAAAAGAAGAAGTAATGAAGAAAGATATGTGGTGAATCAATCTACAGCTTGTTCGAGGGGGAAGAGTCTGGAGAAAGCTCTCTCTTCCCCTGTGACTCTCTCCGCCTCAAAATTGGCAAGGGCACAGGGGAGGGAAAGAACGATCTATGTTTCCATACATATATATATATAAACATATATAAATAGTGATATAAATTATAAACCTATTTGATTCTATAAATAATATACTATAATATACTATACTATACTATACTATAGTAGTATACTTCATGTCAACAAATAAAAGATGTTCGGACCCTAAGGTTCGCGTTTCACACGTGCTGTCCCCTGACCTCATTCTCCAGGTTTCCCCAATTCCCCAACCTTAGGCCCTTAGGTTCTTCACAATGGACGGGTATGTGGGATCATTCAATGGACGAGGATCATGCTAATGGACAATATCAAAGCCTATCTGGTGGAATTAGAGGTTTCGCTTTCCAAAAGCTCGCTGCATTGGCAGTGGAGGCACCTGCCAATGGATCGGAGCTCGCTCGCCTCGCCGAGCAATCTCGACCATCTTCCGAGCCTGATGGTGCTTTGAATGGAGTCTTGAAGCAACAGGCCCCGACATCCCAGGTTCCAATGGTGTGTCTCTTTATTGCTTCCGACCACCCGGTAGCGTAGTGGGTGCGGGCTAACGTTCGGACAGGGAATCCGGGAACTAGATGTCCTCCTGGCCCTATGTAAAGCGGCCTCGTCGGTGGACGATCCAGAAAATGCTGCTCAGTTGGCATTACAGCTCTCTCGATACCTGCCGGAAGCACACAGCCAGCTATTTCGGTCCTCGCCCTTCCTCCATGGCGTAAAGCCGTCGCCTTGGGAAACGCTCACGAACAACCTAGCTCTCGCGCTCTTGTCGTTGGGAACTAAGTATCCAGACCTGCGACAGACGGCCATCGACGCTGTCCACGGATATTTGAACAACTGCGCCGAGGCTATCAATGCGGTCACACCTTTCCAATACTCTAAATCTGAGGCGGGCCGACAGGGCGTTATACATGAATCTGTTACTGTGCTTTCAATCGCTGTTTCCCTGGTTGGATTTATGGAAGCCTCCGCGGAATACACCTTGATTTGGCATGCGAGCGAAAAGTTACGGATTGTCGATCATCTGCGTGCGATGCTGTCCGAGCATTTCCTAATCGCAGTTGAGACGGCCTCGTCCACTCTCCGCAATGCAAACGTCGCAGATCATGCTTTCAAAGACTGGAGAAAGTATACCCGTCGGTATGCTGCTCATGGTCGCCCATTAGGTGCCATGCTTGTGCAAGAAGGCTATATGCGCTTCGTGAAATCATGCGCAGCCTCTCTGATCGGGTTTCAGCGCCTGACCGATGAGCAACTCTTGGATGACTACATGACTGGCGTTGGTATTGCCAAGAGCTATGACGAGGCGGATATCTCTCTGGTCGAGCGTGTCACGGATATCATTAGTGAGGAAATTCACCTGCTGGAGGATGGTTCTGACTACCTGCAAGTGGGGTCTCCTTGGCAGCAGCACCTTGCCTTTTCGGTTAAGGCACATGCCTTGGTAGGCTTCCTTAACTGCGTGATTCTTGGTGAAGATGCAACCAACAATGAAGTACTGCTATCCTGGCTCGAGGATACATTGCTTGACTCCCAGCAAATGTCAAACGTGGAGCTGGCTGTGACAGTTTTGAAATGTACCGCCATTCTTGCAAGAATGTCTCCAAATGGTGCATCTGTTGGAAGACGCTGCCTTCTGAAATTCCTGACCCAGGGAGGTGTGTCGGCTCGCTCTACCGTTGCCGTCGCTTCTCGGTGCCTCGCCCAGATCCTGACTATTCTTTCCGAGGATGCTGTGATTACTACCCTTTATTCACTTGGTAATGCGCTAAGCCCGAGCACGAATGTAGATCAATCTAGCCAAGACCAACTCATTGGGGATCATACCGGGCCCGGGATGAACCTCGAGGCATACCCCAAAAATGCAAGCCAGACTTCGCTCTCGGCAAATGGCGAAGATGATACTATCACCTACAGGAATGTCATTCATGCTATCGTGACAGTCGCGACTACTTGCCACGATGACAAAATCAGTGCATTGGCCCAGTCTATGCTTCTCCAAAAGATTGGTAAGATCAATGTCGCAGTTGATGCCTTTATCATCCAGGAAACTGCCGTTCTTGCTTTGAGCGGTGGACAAGCCGAGTTCCAGCTTCTATTGAAGTTCTATGCACGTATCTACCTCGATGGCGTCAACAAAGGACTGAACGCCATATCTGATGCTGTACAATGTGCCATGGCTTACCTCTCGATTACTTTGGATCAAACGTCACCTCTGCACAGGATCTATTTGGTCCATTTGTTGGAAAGCATTATCAACAAAGGTGACGTGCCAGACTTTGAGTATGAGCGACACAAGGAGATTATTTTTGCCGCGGATGATATCACGCCCCTCTTGAAACCGCTAGCTTTGCTCGTGTCTTCCAATCGCAGTTCTACCAGGGCTTCCGGGTCAGCGTGGGAGTATGATGAAGCCATTCTGACTCTGTTCCGGGATGCTTGGTTCAATATCGCCATCCATGGAATATCTCTCAGCTCCAGTGTTGCCCAACAGCATTACAAGGAACTCCGCCTTCTTGCACATCATTCCCCCCCTTTGGTTGCTGAGAACCACATGGATTCTCTGGAGAGCGACGTGGAATTGAATACGGTGCTCAGACGCGGGATGGGACCGCAACGAGGCACAGAACAGAAGAGAGCCTTAATTTCTGAACTCCCTGGCCGAGAATCTGATATCAAGAAATTAGATTATTCAAGAGCAGTGTTCCTTAATGCTGTAGTCTTGGTTGAGAGCCTTCGTGCCTCCTCCGGGGACTCTACCAAGACGCTCAGTTATTTCCTTGACCCAGCCTTGGCCACTCCGGAGATGGTTGTCTGCATGAATGCTGTTGCAGACAAAGCGGTTACCTGTTATCTGTCTCTTACACTTTCCGGTGAACACGATGACTTTTCAACCCCTTACCTGTCTAAGCAGCTTGCCGGATTCCTGGTGGCTTGCTGTCATCGTATTGAAAGGGTTCAAAGCATTGCGACGCAGTGTGCCGACAGAATCATTCGTGAATGCCCTTCTGCCTTGTGCGAAAAGCATTCCCTCTTTGCTTTGCTCGAGATTCTGACCGTCATGTGGTCTTCTTGTCTTCAAGGAGAACTCGATGAGTTCGAGTGGAAGCCATCCTTGGTGTCTCCCATGGGCATTGTCAAGGTTGAATTGCCCGACAACTACGCGCTGAGAAGGGCGACTCTGAATCGGTTCCATGAACGAGCCAGGACCTGGGTGACAACTGTCCTGAACATTGCCCCATTGGATGTCAAAGGGTTACTTCAGACCTATCTTTCCGAATATGACGACGACGGTGGCTACGGACACATTTCGCTAGGACGTTCATTCGCCCTCGAGATGGGCTCCTTTATCCCACAAAGTGACCCACGGCTTGGATCGATTAATGGCTACGGAAGCAGCGACTTCAATGTCGCATCTGATTTCATGGCACTATACACAACACGCCAAAAGTACCGACGTCCAGAGATACCTTCCCTCGGCGGTTTAAAAGGAGATAACTGTAACGGTTATGTTGAACAGCCTCGTGTTAATATTTTGCCCGAGTCCGCTGATTCTTTGGAAAATACTCTCTCTCGTCTATATGGACGAAGCATTGCTGGTGAGGAGATTCCCCTGGTGGAGGTCAGGGATGTCCTTCGGCAAGCTGCGGGACTTATTTGCAGCACCAGCAAGCCCCGACTCTCCGTGGTTCACTACTTGGTTGCGTTGCCTTTCCAGATCTTCACCAAGGAGACCGTCAAGCTTGGTGTCTCGCTCTGGCTTGGAGTCATTCACGAGAACCCAAACACTGAGCCACGGATCCTATGTGAGGTAATTGAGGCCTGGGAGAGAAGCATAAAGCGCCGCAAAGGATTGTTCGATCCTACTTTTGAATATCTTGATCCACTGCACACCAAGATTGAACTTTTGCCAACTGATAAGGAGCTTATGCTTCGCATGCAGCAAAAAGCTCAAGATACTCTCTCACCGCACTTGCGAGTTCTTCATTTCTTCGAGAGCCACTTCAACGCTATCCGTCTAGGAAATCTGCAAGATCAACAGCTGTTTTGTCGCTTGATTGGCAGCACCGTTGTCGGGCTTTCAAAGACCGAGGGCCATCCATTGGCGCGTGAAATCCATTTCCGCATTGTGCTCCTTGGTCTCAGGATTTTGAGGCATCTCAGCCCCCGGAACAGTGGTGCATCTTGGAAACTCAAAGACCAGATTCTGTCTGCAGCTTTGAGTTGGTTCAAGCACCCCCCAAGATGGTCATTCGGAGGCAATCGGCTGCAGATTAAGGCAGAGGACAGAATTCTTAGCGAGGTGACCGCAGCTTTACGAGGCGTTGCAGGTATCGGTGCCAATGCGCAAGGGCCATACAAGTCTTTGCAAGCCAAAGAAGACCTGCTTCAAATCCTAGTGGAGAACGAACGATCCCGCCTTCGAGTTTGGCTCTTCCCCCTAGATCCGGAGCGAAAGCACCACATACCTTCGATTGGAGGCAAGAATCCCGATGAAGGCCCCGTATCTTTACTCCGGCTTGCCTGGGCGGAAAATGCAGGGTTGGCTATTCAGATGGCTGCCCGATTCCCCTCGCCCAAAATGCAGGCTGATGTTAGATCATTGATACTCAATTTCCCCGAGAAGGCCATTGACGAGCCAAGCGCTCTGGAGATTATGTTTGACAACTGCCTGCCCGCTGATGTCGGTTTCCAGTTGAAATACATGCTATACTGGGCCCCTGTTACCCCCACGGAGGCTATCACATACTTCATGCCCGCTTACGGCAATCATCCTTATATCTTGCAGTATGCCATGCGGGCGTTGGAGAGTTATTCGATGGATGTGCGCTTCTACTTTGTGCCACAACTGATCCAGGCCCTGCGTTTTGATGCTCTGGGTTATGTAGACCGCTACATCCTCGAAACAGCCAAGCTATCTCAATTGTTTGCCCACCAGGTTATTTGGAACATGAAGGCCAACTCCTTCAAGGATGAGGATTCTCAAATCGTAAGTATTGATATTGTCGAAACTTGATCGTCGTTGGCTAACATCCTGCGTTAACAGCCGGACCCTATCAAAGATACACTCGACCGTTTCCTAGATAACTTGATCTCAAGCTTCTCGGATGAGGAGCGTGCCTTCTACGAGAGAGAATTTTCGTTCTTCAATGAAGTGACGGGTGTCTCCGGCAAACTTCGCCCCTATATCAAGAGGAGTAAGCCCGAGAAGAAGGAGAAGATTGAGGAAGAGTTGCGTAAGATCAAGGTGGAAGTTGGAGTGTACCTTCCCAGCAACCCCGATGGTGTCGTCGTTGGTATCGACCGCAAGTCTGGCAAGCCCTTGCAAAGTCACGCAAAGGCGCCTTATATGGCGACGTTCCGAATCCAGAAGACAAGGCCACGATTAATCGAAAAGGCCGAGGCCAACACGGGTGATCACCACCACCACCAACGCCAATTGACGAATCATTCCGAGCCTGAGCAGGAAACATATGAAGTTTGGCAGTCAGCTATCTTCAAGGTCGGTGACGACTGTCGTCAGGATATGCTCGCCCTGCAGATGATTGCGGCCTTCAGGAGCATCTTCACCAGTGTTGGTCTAGATGTTTGGGTCTACCCTTACCGGGTGACTTCGACCGCGCCTGGCTGTGGTGTGATTGATGTGCTTCCCAACTCCATTTCTCGCGACATGCTGGGCCGCGAGGCCGTCAACGGGTTATATGACTACTTCGTGTCGAAATACGGAGGCGAGGACTCCATCCGATTCCAAGAAGCGCGCACCAACTTCGTCAAGAGTATGGCCGCCTACTCAGTCATTTCTTACCTGCTGCAATTCAAGGACCGACATAACGGAAACATCATGATCGACGATGCGGGTCATATCATCCACATTGACTTTGGATTCTGCTTCGATATTGCGCCTGGTGGAGTGCGATTCGAGCGCGCGCCGTTCAAGTTGACCTCCGAGATGGTCGCCGTCATGAGTGGCACCCATGACCCAGCCCACCACCAGGGCGGCAACTCGGGCATCAACTTGCCCGGTAGCTCCCACAACCCAACCAACACGCAGCCATACCGGTGGTTCGAGTCGTTGGTGGTGAAGGCATTCCTCGCATCTCGCCCTTATAGCACGAAGCTGGCCCATATTGTCTCCCTCATGCTTGACAGTGGTCTTCCGTGCTTCAAGCCCGAGACTCTGAAGAATTTCCGTGACCGGTTTGTGTTGGACAAGAGCGAGCGCGATGCGGCCGAGTACATGCGCGAACTTGTGCGCAAGTCGTACATGAGCGTGTCTACTAAGGGTTATGATCAGTTCCAACTGATGACCAACGGTATTCCTTACTGAGACTATGGAGACTATGTAGGTGTTATACACATGTCATTTTCTCTATAGATATTTAATTGATTTGATTTCATATTCATTTACCATTCAGTTTTACTCCACGCAAGATATAAAAACCCAATGATCTGTGAAAAAAAAAAGTGTGGTTGACGTCACGACTTCGTCGGCACCACGACAGATCAGGTTTCCCCGGGCGATACCCCGGATACATCTGATGTTATTTGCATCTATGTTGGTGGTATGGAGTGTAGGAACCTCGGATGAAAATATACAGTAAATCCGTCATATATAGATATACCCAATATTAACAATGATCGTGATATCTCCTGTATAACATATATATATACTTACTTCAATTGCCCTCCGGGTGGCGCATTCAATGCATGACGATCTATATCGTACTAGGTCCGAGGAGTGTTCCGGATGTGGCAATATGACGATGCAAAGACATTGGACCTAAACGAGATCTTTATAATGTGCAAGCCAGCCTTGGGCACAGCCCTATTTTCCGGACCTCTTAACGTGAAATCCCCTCTCCCCTAACCAACCCAAATCTGGAATAACACAAAAAAAAACTGTATATTCCACATATTGTATACACCTCCAACCTCCCATCTCCAGGATGAAAATCCCATTCCTCAACAAGCTCAGCGGCGGAGGGACAGGGACCAAGTCCCCACCATTGACAGACTTGTCGGGAGAGTCAGCGATCATAGATCGCGAGAAAAGAGGTAGCAACCTGGACGAGTCGCGTGTGCCATGGGTGACCTGGAGGTCTGTGTTGCTAGGCGCCTTTGTCTCGATTGGTGGTGTCATTTTTGGATATGATACTGGCCAGATCTCGGGCTTTTTGGAGATGCGTAACTTCAAGCAGCGGTTTGCACAGCTGAAACCTGATGGGACGTATAGGTTTAACAATGTCCGGTCTGGATTGATTGTTTCCATGGTGAGTGGATATTGTTGCATATCTTTGGGGAGAAAAAAAAAAGAAGAAGAAGAAGAAGAAGAAGAAGAAGAAGAAGAAGAAGAAGAAGAAGAAGACAGATATAAATATAAGAAAAGCTAACGCTTTCCAGCTCTCCATCGGTACCTTGATAGGAGCTCTCCTCGCCGGACCATTGACCGACCGAATTGGCCGAAAATGGTCCATCTTCTTCTGGTGTATCATCCTCCATGTCGGACTGATCATCCAGATCTCCTCACCAGCAGGAAAATGGTACCAGTTCATGATGGGACGATTCGTAACCGGATTCGGCGTGGGAGCCTGCTCACTGCTGGTGCCTATGTACCAGGGTGAGATTGCACCACGACACATCCGAGGAGCGATGGTGTGGTAAGTAGTAACCTAACCGTCAAGATTGCAATATACCCACCATAACCCTAACACTCTCCCAGCTCCTACCAATTATTCGTAACACTGGGCATCTTCATCGCATACTGCATCAACTTCGGCACAGAGAGCATAGACAACACCGCCTCTTGGAGAATCCCACTCGGGATCACATTCCTGTGGGGTCTTGTCCTTGGTCTCGGCATCCTCTTCTTCCCGGAGAGTCCTCGATTCGACTACCGCAATGGCCGTGTGGACCGCGCCCGACGCACCATGTCGAAACTGTATGGTATACCCGAGAATCATCGGGTCATTGTGCATGAGATTGCCGAGATCCAGGAACAGCTGGATGCCGAGCAGGGGGCACGAGGCGGGATCCGCGGGTGGCTTGAGATGTTCCAGGCGCCACGCATGGCGTACCGCATCATACTTGGCGTTGTGCTTCAAGCTCTGCAGCAGTTGACCGGTGCCAACTACTTCTTCTACTACGTGAGTGTTTCTTTCTTTTTTTTCCTCCAAGGATGTAACGTAATCCACGTTGAGCCTGTCTAATATGATATAGGGAACGGTTATCTTCAACGGAGCAGGAATCGACAACACATACGTGACACAGATGATCCTGGGCGGAGTGAACTTCGGCACGACATTCGGCGGCCTATACGTGATCGAGCACTTCGGACGACGCAAGTCTCTGATCGCAGGCGGGATCTGGATGTTCATCTGCTTTATGGTATTTGCGTCTGTGGGCCACTTCTCGCTTGATGTTCACACGCCGCGTAACACGCCTGGGGCGGGTAAAGCAATGGTTGTATTTGCCTGCCTGTTCATCACTGGGTTTGCCATGACGTGGGGCCCGATGGTGTGGGCTATTGTGGCCGAGCTGTATCCATCGCGGTACCGAGCGCGGGCGATGGCCATGGCGACGGCGTCGAACTGGCTGTGGAATTTCCTGATTGGATTCTTCACGCCGTTTATCACTGGCGATATTGACTTTGCCTATGGATATGTGTTTGCCGGGTGCCTATTCTTCGCGGTCATTATTGTTTACTTCTTTGTCATCGAGGGCAAGGACAAGACGCTTGAGGAGATGGATATGATGTATGTGATGCGTGTGCCGCCGTGGAAGAGCAGCAAGTGGAAGCCACCGGAGCCGGAGAATCGCCTCACAACCGATCAGCTTATGGATCGGAAGGTTGCGAAGAAGTATAACAAGGAAGAGGAGGGTGTGGAGAGTAGGAAGCAGACGGAGGGGGTGCCTGGGCATTCACATGCTGAGACTGCTGAGGGTGCAGATGATGCTGGGACCGGACCTTCGCATTTCTCTTGAGGATTGACCTTGGGGGTGACATTTGGTGACACGAAGAGTTGAAGTGGTGGGCTGCATATGGACCGAGAGGAAGCTTGTGTAATGTTGGGGAGTAGTGAACATACGAAGGGGGTGGGGAGTTCAGTGTATATACTGAACCCAACAGAAGATATATAGAGTATTCCAAAATACAATTCATAGTCCAATAACCAGTGACCAGTGGGTGTCAATTTGGTAGTCATATAAGAATAAAAAGCATCCGCATCACCAGGATGGAATGGGTAAGGAAAAGGCTCAGAAACATATGAAAACGCCGATCCCAGGGCTGAAAAAAAGGGGAAAAAAAAGACAAGTTGATGATCCACCATGGATCATTTTGATACATATTCCACGTATTTGCAGAAAGAGTTGGGAAGACACATCAAGAGGATGGGAACCCAGAATGAGTACAAGTCTGATGAGACTTTTGGCATCGAATGTAGAAAAAGTAAAAGTAAAAAAGAAAGAAGGCAGAGAGGCCAAGTAGCACTGATCAGGATATACTTCCCTTGAAAAGGTGACGAGAAATCTCTAATCCATAAAGTCACCTCTCAAGATCTTCTCCTGGAAGAAATCCGGCTTATTCTGCTTCGGCTGACGGGGCATTTCCCGGCTAGGCTGCTCCATCGACGCGATGGACGCGGCACGCTGGTGGTGACCGGTGGAACGCTGGGCTGCCTGTGGGGAGACAGGGCCGCCGAGGGAAGGGGCACGCTCGGCACGAGAGCGGAGGGCCTCTGACCAGTTAAAGCCTTCGCCTAAGGGTCGGCGTGATGCGTTAGATCTCTCATCCTGAGGAGAGGTTGAAGTACTTGCGGAAGAACGGGTAGTAACAATGGCCGAACCGGCCGGAGGGGAACGGCGCGCGCCTACGGCAGATGGAGGGGGGTAATTTCTACCATTGCCTATGCTTCCTGCACGAGCATCACGCAGGGCCTGTGCACCAAAGGAGACGCGTCTCCCGAACTGCGAGCTCGGCGAGGTTCCTGAGGTTCCTGTTGCTTGGTCGTCCTCGAGGGCGTCTTCGGCCGGGACGTTGGAGCCCATTGAGCTGGATAGGCTACCTCGACGGAAGTTGCGGTTGCCACCAAAGGCGGATACCTGAGTGGGGGAACCAGAGAGGCCTAGCGTGGTGATTGACAGCCGACGCTGGTTGGACTGTTGATTTGCACCCTGGGTGTTGGATGGGTTACTCGGCTTGGAGAAGATATCGGCAATGGAACCACGACGTCGACGGTTCTCTGCATGTGGGACCGAGATGGGGGAGGTGGGATCGTTGGACATTGTCAGATGAAGTAGGGTCTGAGCTGAGAGCAGGAAAATGCGGACGGACTAGCCGCCCTTCTCATAAAATAGAAGATTGGAGAATCGAGTCCGATCACAGTGACGAGAATGGTCTCAGCACTTGGCAGGGGGGGGGGAAGGTGGAATGATGGTGGGGGTTCTTGATTTTGAGGAAAGATTGAAAGATTGAAAAGGGATCAGATGTGAGATGGAATATAATAAAAGAAGGGATAAGCTAGAGAAGAAGTTAGAAGTTGGGGAAGTTGGAAGAAGAAGAAGAAGAGAAGGGGGGGGGGGGGAAATCTACGTTCACCGAAAGGCAGAAGAAAGCTAAGCATCCGATTTTCTGGGGAAAGTGGCGCTAAGTGGAGAGTGGTGATGTCGATGGGCTGACTAAGCAGGCCGTTTTGGGATTCGATTTAGTCGATTGGCCTGAGTTGGTTATAATAGGTTAGTTGTTGGGTTATTATTAGGTTGTTGTTGGTTGTATCTTTAATGGCATATTGTGAGGTTTATATAAGGCGATATATACATCCATGGATATATATCAGATACGACGATATATCATGGTGACTTCATTCTACCTATCACCTATCACCTATCACCTATCACCTATATATAACAATACCTATCTAACACACAGTAAATAGTCAACCTAGTTTACAGAAGAGGGGGGTATCATGCAGCCAAAACGCTAATCCTTGCAGAAAAGAGGGGGAGCATTCGTGTTCGTAGCTTGTTCGTAGCTCAAAAAAAAAAAAAAAAAGAGTAAATAAATATGGACGTACATCGTGTATTGCTCGTTTCCCATAAAAAAGGGGTTGGATATGCTAGATCTCCGATTTCTTTGCCATTCCAGAAGGAATCCCCTCTGTCGATGTCTTCGATGTCTTTATAGGCCAACTACAGACAAAAGACAGAGCAGATCATCCTCCCAAGTCAAGCCGGAAAATCAGGAAAATCAAGGCAAATGAAACAACTGAATCAGTTTACGGCCGATCGTCGGCTCGATTTCAGTACCGTCACGGGCGATTTTGATTTCTCGATTCGCATTCCAAGGGTTACGGAGGCCACGAGTGCGTTGGAAGGGCACTCGGTCGGTCGAAATCCATTGAATACGGAACGGTTTACCAAAGGTTTGACCTTCTTCCGGATCCTCGGGCTCGATGCTCTTCACGCTGGCGGTGTCGTTCTCATCTTCCGACGATTCAACTTCCCAGAAGATAGTACCCCGCACGGAATCATCGATGATTCGGCCTTGCGGCGCGGTCGAGGTCGCCGCGGTTAGGGTCATGTCGAGCTCGTCGGGTCCACCGGGCGGCGGATCGGGCCGGGATGGCATCTCCAAGGCCAACTCCTCGTCGTCGCTGATCGGCGACATCATACGCGCATATCCAAAATACTCGCCAGATTTGTTGGCAGAGAAGATTAAATAGACGTAATCGGTAGTCTGACCCCAGGTCAGTTGCCGTCATTACAGTACTGTATATGGGTGTATACTCACCTCGAAAGCCTGATTCATCGCCGCCTCATTGTGTGACTGCGTAGCCCAAATGCCACTTTGCTTGCTCAGCTCGAGATCTTCCACCGTCAAGCTTTTAACAATAAAGTACCGATCTACCAGCCGGGCCGGGGGCGGAGAGTGCCCGGTAACAGGCGCGGCCGAGCTGAGCTCCGGTGCGATGGAATGGTCCTCGCCCGGGTCGGTAGCAATAGCAGTAGCAGTGGCTGTAGCTGTAGCCGTAGACGTAGCAATATCCTCCAATCGTGATCGGAGAGCATGATTCACCGCAGGAACGGCCAACCCTACAGATCCGGACCCTGGAGCAGTGAACCCCTTTCGCAATCGGCAGACAACACGTGCGCCCTGGAATCGGGAGTCGTGGAATCTCGCCAACGCTGCGACACAGGCGGCAGCCGACTTATAGTTCACGAACGCACAATTACTCTTGGAGATCAGGAACACACTTTCGATGTCGTGTGTGGCCTCTTGTGAGAAATGATCCTTGAGATCCACGACATTGGTGCCTGGGGGGAGATTTCCAACCCAGAGCGCGTGGCCGGATTGCTTTGGTTTTCGGGGTGGTCCTCGTGGGGTACTGGGGGCGGTCGGGGATGGTTGCGAAGGGAATCTGTCTGTAGACGAATTGCGAGTTAGAAAACGGATCCAAAGGGCGAAGTCCGAGGGGGGGGGGGAGAAAAAAAAAAGAAAAAAGAGCTCACCGGAGAGCAGTGGTTGGGGTTGGGACGCTAATTTCATGGGATTTGATCCATCCACGATGGTTTTTGAGACGTCATATTCCAGATCGGCCATTCGTTTATCGGCCTCTTTGCGCAAAGAGCCCGGTTTCGATGGCGAGCTCGTGTTAGTGCGGATTGGAGATGCAGTCTGCGGCATTGGGCCGGCAGGAAGCATCCCATGTCCATAAGGGGCAGGGTATGGCGAATGAGGGTAATAGCCCGAGCCATATGGGGATATTTGTCCGGGACTGAGGTTTTGCATTTGGGTTCCATGTGGCTGGTAAGGAGTTCCATGTTGAACGGGGCCTGGGTGATGAGGGATCGCATACGGCGGATAAGCTGGGTAAGGCATGCCGTACGCCATGCCTCCGGTGTTGTGTCCATACGGAGCCATTGGCATGGGATACATCATGCCTTGGCCTTGGGCTGCCGGGTAGTGATGTATTGGCTGATCATAGCCTTGTGAATGATGGCCTGGAAGGTAGTATCCCATGTTGCCCATATTTAAAGGAGAATGGGCGGTTCCATATCGAGCTTCTGCAAAGCTGGAATGGTGTCTGACATTGGGAGGTCGCGCTGAAGTAGAAGACGTAGCTGAGAAGAGAATTAGTCAATCGACAACGCTTGGACACAGATTTCGACAAGAGCAAGGACTAACCCTGTTCTGATATCGGGGCTGTCCCGTGGGCTGTCTTGTCTGGAGGAACATTGCCCATGGGGTCGTTGATGCAACCTTCAATTGCAATCTTTTGAAACTACTTTATAGATTTAGTGTCTGTATAGAATGGACACATGTTACTCGCGATCTTACCTATCAGACCAGTAGCCCACGGCCACTGAGGTTTCTATCAGAAATCCCAGAAATCTTACAGATGCAAGTAAGACTTCCCCACGAGTCCGATAGAAGAGGGACAAAAAGGAAAGAAAAGAATAGAATAGAACAGAATAGTGTAGAAGAGAAGATATAGAGATCAGGAAAGAACCAAGCTATGCCAGTCAGTTCTCTGGATTTGGGGATAAGAAATCTCAATAGAATGTGTGTGTGTGCGTGAGATGGTTCAAGAGGAAATTGAAAGGGGAGGGAAAAAAGAGAAAAACCAACACGCACTAACATCCCCCCCTCTCTCTCCTTCTAGACCATAAGCCCAATCTCACAAAACAAAAAGTAGGACAAACAGACAAGGGATTATAAAGAAACAAGTGGATTGGGCATAAGAGATAGGGGGGGAGAAGCTTAAGGCTATAACCGGATCCAGGCCAAGATATGTCAAGAGTAGGGGAAAAGTGAAGATCCCAGATCAGGTATAGTGAGGGAATATGAAATCAGACCCCCCCCCTCCAGTTGACATACCTGAGTGTGTACTTTGTTTCCAGTGTTGTGTTACTTTGACAATGGTCTAGACAGGACTAGACGGGACTAAGAAGGGGGGGTAAGGTATTTTGGTCAATTGAGAGGGCAGAGCAAAAGAGCCGAGGGGAGGCTGGTGAAAAGAGGCTAAAATCGAATGGAGTTCCCGGGAGGTTGGAAATCACAGAGAAAAGAAAAGGAGACCGAGATATACAGAAAAGAAAAGAAGAGGAGGTGCCCCAGAAGGGGAGCTAAATAAAGAAGTACGGGTCTATTTTGTTGAAGAGAGTGGCGGATCAGTGGAGGGTCCTGGGTCACTGGGGGTCTGCGAGAGAATTGACGCCAATCGACTTTCTTGGCAGGTGGCTGTGGCTGATTATGTCAATGGCTTCCAAGTACTCCGTACATATTATTATAATAGAGGGGATACTATAGAAAAAAAAAAGGAAAAAGAAAATCAGGAAATAAGAAGGAAAAAAAAAGACGGGACGGGTTCGGGACTGCATACTGTATACAGTACACAGCCATTAAGGGGCGGTTTTTTTTTTATACAAGGGAAAGATAGATGTACGGAGTACTCCGTATAGTGGCGATGAATATCGACCAAATAAGAGACTCGGGATTATTCGAAATAGGAAAATAATTGAGGGCCCGAGTATCGTGTCATCGGTGCAGATGCACACTGAACAGGCAGATCGAGCATTTCATTTCAATTTGATTTTTTTCCTTCTTTTTCTTCCCGTGTTTTGTGATGGGTATCTGGGCGGGGCCAGAATGGTCGCGATTGGGGGGAAGATTAATATGTTGGGGACCTGTTGGAAAAATAAATTGGAGTGACTGGCACACCCGAGGAGCCTCTTCGAGCCTGGGCCAATGGTCGAGTGCGATCCCAGATTTGCCACGGTCAGGGAGGAGAAGACAAAGACCCTAATGAGAGAGAGAGAGAGAGAGAGAGAGAGTATGGACGTGCAAGGTGTGGGATGAGCTCCGTGCAACCTGTACAACGGGACGGAGTACAGTATGTATAATATACGTTAGGCGTAAGGACAGAATGAGACATTAGACCCGACGCATAACCGTAAGGGGAAGGCAGAGACCGTTGGAGCTGGAGCTAGCTGGAGCTATTCTGGATACACTCCCACTAGGCTCGATCATGATCCCACCAATTATGCTTTCGATATTGGTTCCGATGGGACTTGCCACTTCTTTGGGACGGGGGATATTGTAGTATTCCGAGTTCAAGCCTATTTCAAGAGGCAAAAAAGACATCGGGTGCTACTGTCTAGTGTGACAGAGCACAATTGCCTGATGCTAGGCCATGATAGGAACTGAGAAAAGTCTCGATCATTGTGTACTTTGTACGAGGTCATATTGACTCTGGCCGTTTCAGAGTATATGCCGTGGATACCGTACGTACCGCTGATCAAATGGAGCTTGGTGATCCTGAAAAAGAAAAAAAAAAAAAAAGGTAAGACATAGATCTTCACATCAAATAGGACGAGGGAAGTTTCTTCCATCAAGATGAGCCAATTGGAAAAGAAACGACCGAAGAAGAAGACAGGAGAAGAGACAAAAATGAGGTGAAGTTGGATCCACTCGGTTTATCCATCGGCATCTCAGGCCAGCCAATCAGAGATGGGCAATGGGGACCACAGCTGGCATCAGAGCAAAGGAGAAAACTATTCGAGGTACATGTTTTTGTATCTTCCCAAAAAAGAAATCACTTTGGAAAAAAAAGCAATAGAAAAGAAGAATATTATAGAATAATTCCTCTTTGGTGAATGTCATTTCCCCAGCCATCACATGTGTTCCTACGATATAATCCAAAGTAGATTGCGAAAAGCATATATCCACTATCCACTGCAACACTGTGGCTTTCTATCAAACCAATCAGAGATATCAGAAACAGCCACAATGACTCTGGAGTGATTTAGGCATTCAAGTTGGAATTCCAATGGATACTGGTCTCCAGTGTCAAGTGTAAGGTACCTTGCATCCGACTAACCCGAGAATATCACAATTCTATGTTATACTCTATTACCATGTACATCGATATACAGCTATTAGTACCAGACAAATAGGAAAACAAATATAGGTTCATGCTTTGCCGTGCCTCCATGTCTTTTTGGGGGGGTAGCACAGATGTTGTGTATTGTATACATTGAAGGTATAGTATAGGATACTTTCCTTCATTAGCTGACAACCCGGACTAATTCTCCGAATCAACTTCATTATGTGCTGTGCATGAACATAACATATGTATATCGTACTTTTTATATCCAACACTAAATGCATTCTCGGTATTGCCCTGTAGCTCATCTCCCTTACCACTCTGACCCACTATGTTGGAGTATACTCCAATTGGACTATCAACCGGAGATATCCCGAGAACGACACAGACATCCTATCTACCAAGATCTACAAGATCCAAATATAGTACCATTCAATTCGAATAGTAATATACATTGACGACAGAGGGCCACTGACGCACCCTTGATGTAAATGCATTTTCCGAAAGGATCTTCCAGCACCTTCCATGCACTATATTTTGCACACGAGGGAACATCAGACAACAAAGCCAAGTCTGATAATTGGCGATCCGTCCAACGTGAGTGGTTGTCTCAAAGGCCGGGTCTTCGGACATTCTTCCCCTGCGGGAAGACGCCACATTGACACCTTAGGCGTCACTATGGATCCCATCTGACGTCATGGCTACTCCCCCTCTTCACTTCACGTCTGTGGCCCTCTGCATCTCCACCCCTTTCTACACCGTTCTATGACATCGAGAGAATGGATGTCATGGGGGGGCGTTTGACAGTGGGACAACCCAATCACTCTGTACGTCTACCCAATACCAAGTCGGACTTATCCGTCAAGTTCATGGATCAGTGGCTTTGTGGCTGTGGGTTTCTACTACAATATACAACATGACTCCCCAATCACTGCAGGGATCGGCAGGGATCCGAGCAGGACATCTCCATTCTCCATGTTGCAATTGTGACTCAGAACAAGTCCAAATTCGGATAATCTCCATTGTTGCATTGCGTACGGAGTATTCTGCCGTTCTCCGTACAATGGAACCCCCTTCACAGCCCCCCATGTCTCCATATCTCCATGTCCATGTTGTATGATGTACCGTAGGTGCTTCTACTTTCATCTAGGAGATTGCAGGTCTTACTATTCTCGGCCACCGCTAGACGCCACAGCCCCACGGCGTTGCAGTTCTAGTTCTATGATCGTTGAGATTATCATCCGCTACTAGGGTCAGTGGGGAGACTCAGCCGTGTTGGGATTGCCACTATGAGGCAACTTCGTCCCCGCAGGTACAGTATCCAATATGCGGTAAAGGATCGGTGGTTTGTGGTTTATACCTAGGGATAGATATTTTGAGATAGAAAAGTGGATAACGGGGCGAGGCGAAGAAAAAACAGGGGTATACCCGGTAACTCTATTCGATATATGCCGGAGATAACTTGCAATATATGTAGACCGCTGTTTGAAAAGTTCATGCCTCCATGGGCCCGATTGATAATCGCGATAGTAGCCCTAATTCCTCCAAGGTCCCCAAAGCGCGATAAGTACAAATCGTTCGGAACGGAGATACACCACCAGAGCACAACTACATGTACATAGAAAACAGAATGATCAGAACGCAGGGCAAAGGCAACAGACCCGACCCATATTTGAATTTGTCCTAGAAGACAGATAAACCATAAAAGTAGTGAGCAACCATCCGAAAAGCAGGATCGATATGCTAGTATCAAGAATTGACACGAAGAAGTGAAAAAAAAAAGAGAGAAAAGAAATCGCCGCCTGGCCCTCATACAAAGTAGTAACCAGAACCACAGAAGCGAAACAAGAAAGATTCGGACCAGAAACAGAAAACAAAGAGAAGGGAACATCAAAAAGTCATCAGAGGGGAATTTTTCATACGGAATCTCATTAAACACTCATATAATTACGATTATGGGCGGCGCGGCTGATGTGCTAGACGGGGGAATATAGACAAGATGAAGCGCGGGGGGAGAAGCCCTTTATCGATCAATTCCAAGTGAAGCCACTTTCCCCGCAAAGCGGGCGCCAGCACTTCCTCTTTTCTGGAGCTTCTCTCTGTCTTTGTCTCGGCTTTCTGCGAGAGTTGGAGTGTTTGACGAAGAGGAAGATTCCTTGCTGCGGATAGTCGGGAGTGAGCCCAGGGTATCGTTTGCAGAGGACTTTCCACCGAGCGGTGGTGGAGGGACGCTGAAAGCAGATGTGCGGGCGGTCCGTTGGCTGAGGTAGAGCTTGGCTGCGGGGGAGAGAGGGATGGAGGGGGGTTGTGGCGGGATCTCGGCGCCGTTTTGGACTAGCAGCTCGGCGATAGGGAATGGGATGGCTTTTGCGCTAGACCTGGCGGCGAGAGTGGTCGGTGGGGCTCCCGGGGACGCAGGATCGGCTGCGGCGAGGGCCAGGAAGGTGGCGTGGGTGTTGCGGGAGCGATCGGTTATGTTTACATTGCCACGCAGGGCGAGGCCGTAGAGGACCCCTTGAATGTCGTTCTTTTTAATTGACGCGAGAAGTGTTTCATCAGGTGTCGCGAAGCGAGAACGTGGCGAAGGCAGATTCTCAACGTAGGCTCGGTCAACATACTTGGCCGTGATGAATTTCAACCGCTGCTCTCGTGTAGAACTGGCGCTCGGCTTGAGAGTTTGATCCAGGCTCGCCTCCCAAATCATGTTGCTGACGCGGTTGCCAATCTGTAGGAGAATCTCGACGATATCGTTCGAGAAGGAATGTACATCCAATGTGAGAGAGCGGATCTTGGATATATGTGTGCCCAGAGAGCGGTGAATTCCACTACATTCAATACAGAGAATGATTCCAAGGTTAATGGACACCCACTCAACCTTGGACGATGATCCGCAATCAGCGCACCAATTGTTGCCTTGGTCTGCATCCCGTACAACCTGTAGAAGTTTTGCAGGATTCTCTTCAAAGGTGTTGCTATCATGACGGACATAGCCTGGACGCGCACCGACTGTTGTTCGGCGGATGACGCCAGCATTGCTGCCCGAGCTAGAGTTGGAATAGGAATGGTGGCCAGACACAGATGAGCTTTTCCCGGTTAAAACGGAACCAATATCCCGACTGGTCGGCGTATCATTCCTAGATCCGGAAGGAGGTGAAGTCTCCTGGCCTTCAACCGCACTCTGCAGTGCGTTGTTGATAGACCTGATCCAATTGGACATGTCATCCTCGGAGGTGGCTTGGTAAATACGTTTGAACTGGGGTGTGATCACTTCAAAACAGAACCGTCGCTCCGCGTTTCGAGCTTCACGGACGGACGCCATGCGCAGATCGATGGGGTCCATGTGTAAATCTAGCTTTTGCTTCCAGTTGCTATACTCGGATAATTTTCCTTGATCCAAGACAATCCAAAATCTGACAGAGATTAGAGTTTTTGTCAACCATTCATGCGCTTGTACTTACTTGTGCCATGCTTGTTTGTTGATCCCCTTGGGGTCGATGTGAGACCCTGGGCGGGACAGTGCCCAGAGGAGGCCTTCTTTCCGCTGTTGGCCACTGGTTCGATCGCCTCCAAGGCTGTTCTGTTCCTCAAGATCCCGGATACCCTTGAAGCGATTCTGGCCCGCATTACCAACCACCGTCGAGTTTGATGCAGGTGGGCTGATCACTGTGGCTGATGCAACCGACCCTGTATTTGCTTGAGACGAAATCGAGGAGGTGTTGCTAATGACTCCTCGAATCTGGGAGCCTGTGCTATCAGCCCTACCAAGGTCGACCTCGGTAGAAGGACCGCCGTTGGCACTTCCAGGAGGGATAGTAGGTATACTTGTCGCACCGGCCACTACGTCGGGCTCAAGATATGGGTTGCTGCCATTTTCCAGAGCCCGGCGCTTCTCTTCGCGCTCTGTACGCTGGAATTGGAACTCCTTGTCGGCCTGGTCCACCTCGTGAATCAGGGCATCCAGTTGAGGGGTCATTCCTTCAACCTTTTTGGCGGCGGACAGGAAATTCTTGGCCTGGCAACTTGCATACTTGGTGAGATGTGAGAGAACTTCTTGCTCTTTGCGACCTCCGTGGAGATCTTGCATAAACGAGGAGTAGTCAAATCGCCTCAGTTCAAAATTCCGGCGCTTGACTTGGTACTTTGAATCACTCTCGGCACGCTTCTTCTCTTTTAGCGAATCCTGTCGCTGGCCCAGATACCGACTGACATATGCATAATAGTCACGACTCTCTTCATCCCAGTCCTTCTTTTTGGCTTCTGCTTGTTTAATATCGTTATGATATAGTTTGACCAGAGGCTCAATCACGAGTTTCTGAAGTTGCACCGTGTTGAGCTGCTCGTAGTTCAAAATCTGCCGAGCGATCTTCTCGAAGTAATGATCCAACGCTGGTTGAATAGCATTTGCATTGGACGTGGATGCATCATTCAATGAGGTTAGGAACGCCTCCATGGCCTCATTGCAATTGGCTTGTGCTAGCTGCGCGCTCTCGGCTTTCTTGAGCACCTTTTTTATTTTGCTTCGCATGTTACTTGTCTTCGACTCTAGCGCTTTCATAGTCGCGCGGAACAATGGTCCATCCTCCACTCCGCTCATCTCATCGCCTGCCCGCGAATGTGGGAGGTCCACCTTAGCTGGTGGTGGGGGAGGGGGCGCGGACAAAGGAGGGGGTGGGAGAGACTTCTCCGCTTGCTCGGGCGAAATAATGGAGGGAGTCGGGTTTGATTCGGCATCGCTATAGTGAGATAGAACAGATTGAGTCGATGAAATACGAGAGCGCGGGAAGACGGGTAACTCCAGCTTTGGCGATGAGATCAGAGGACTCGGCAAGGGACGCATGGTGTTGTGCACCCAGAAGGAAAAATGGGCGAGGGTGTTGAGGCGGTTGGTTCTTTGGTCGTAATCCAAGAAGCTGCAGCTGTTGCGCCAGCCGCCACCTTTGTCCTCTGTCACCTTCGGAGGCTTCCATCTCCATGACCATTCGAACGACACGGACGGGGTACCTCCGGTAGAGTAATCTCCGATCAGCTGGACATTAGAGTTATTCTGAAGGTTGGGGTTCGCATGGAACTCTCTTGTGATCAGATTATCCAGTTCCTTCGAGTTGGATGCGTGAGCGAAGGTGAGGCCCATGAGGTTTGTATCTGCCACCTCGGGCATAGTCGTTGAGACACCATTGACGGAGTTTGGAGCATTACCAGTCTGTGTTTGACGGATGATAAAGGTGAAGTTGAAGATTAGCTCCTCGTCGTTTGACAGGCGTAGCATGAACGTCGGGACCGGAGCAGCGGAGGGGGTGTCGGGGTCCTGTTTTTTTTTGAGGGGTCTTGTTAGATAGATGACCACAAGCATTCAAGTTGTTGGGCACTGCGTACCTGAATATATTCGATCGGAGTATCGTCGCCGGCATCGCGCTTGGCTACAAACCTCGCCGCAGGGAACGCGTTGGGGGATAGGGTCAGAAGACGACGTCGTGGGTTGCTTATCGTGACCGATGCGATCGAGACTATTGAAATTTCATCAGTATCTCGACTAGAGTTTCCGATCCGACGTTTTGACCTACAGCGATTCTGATCCTTGAAAAACAAGTTCCCCGCATCGTCCAGGCGGCTGGCAACATTCCCCATGATGGCAAAGGGATCAGGTCACGGCGCGAGAAAGGGACCGAAGTAGCGGGACCAATTGGCCATCGGCGGTCTGCGAACCTGCAGTCGGATGGCCTTTGTATTGAAACGTGCAAATAAACCGAGTAATCATTCAGTGAAGGTGTCTTAAGGGATGAGAAAGAAAGAGAGAGAGCTCAAAGATATGAAGGAGGGGGGGCGAAATCGGATAAATGCGCAGGTAACCACATCCCCCGGATATATAGTGTTCATTTAGTTTAAAGCTTCTTTTTTTCTTTCTTTTGTTTCTTTGTATCTATTTATATACGTATTATATATCTAGATGTATATATGTATGTAGACTGCGTATATAGAATTTAATTATCTCTTGATTATCGCTTGGTTGGCTCTAACAACATCCAACATACTATACATCCACATATAACCATCACCATAGCCTCACTTCGGACTTCGGAATACTATAAATACTATCGAATGGACCTTCTAAATGTCAAATTTGTATTAATAGGAATAACTATACAAAACAGCGAAACAGCCTGGTATCAAAAATTATTCGTGAACGTCGTGACACTCGGTTCCAAACCAAGTACAATCGAGAATGATGCGTGGCCCCCTGAGAGGACCCGAGAAAAGAAAAGAAAAAACAAAAAAAAAACAGAATTAGTTAAGTCGCGAGTTGACTGGTCCCATTCTTGGGGTCAGTGGTGATCGCACCAGTCGATACGGGGCGCTCACGGGTCGAGAAGTACCGATGCTTGTGCTTGTGGCCATCGGGCTTCTCATCCGCTTCTACCCATCGCATCACCTGTCCTCGTAGATCGCGCATCTCGTGGACTCGTCGGGAAAGATCGCCTCGTTGCTTGGATTGGCCACTGCGCTCATTGAGCTCATCCTCGTCCGAGCTGGAGATTGACAGCGAAGATGTGCTGCTTTGCTGCAGGAACGTAATCACATTGCCTGCGTTCTTCTTGAATTCGCGCTGCTCGTTCTTCAGATTTCCCATTCGTTCCGCATCCGCCTGGCAGTCCAGGGTGGTAACATGGAGACCGGGGAAGTTGGAGGAGATAAATTCCCGCAGGAGTGGTAGCTTCTCTGCGTTGGGACGGTAGGTTCCACTGTCGTTATCAATAAATAGTTCGTAGTCTGCTGGATTGGTCGAGATAGGGATCCCTTCTTCGGTTTGGTCCAGATCCTCGCCCTCATTGTGGTCCTCATCTTCCTCCACGGGAAACTCGTCCGTCGGCACCGTGCTCGATTCTGCGTGCTCTGCATTCTCGGCATTCTCTGCGCGCTCTGCGCGCCCTTCAGGGGAGTTACGGCGATGGCGATGCTTGCGCCGCCGAAGGAAGAATTCACCCGAGTACGCAATGTAGATAGACACATCACTGTGCATGGTGTGCTTGCTCAGCATATCGATGCCAAATTCTTTGCCGGTCTCGGTGAATCGGAGTTGTCCGTCCAAGGTAAGCACGTAGGTGAAAATCCGTCCACCCTGGCCATAGTGTGCAAACTCCAAGAACTTCTGGGCGAGTTCCCGGCAGGGTGTCTGGAATGACCCGTGCAAGGTAGTGCGATCGAAATTATAGATGCGCTGGTGTTGGTGGTGGAGCGCTTTGTGCAGGATACGCCCTCGGAGACTTTGCGCCTGGAACATTCCGGCCACAAATGGCCTGAACTCTACATAGCGATGGTAGAGCTCTGCAGGAATGGGGCCTGTGAGCTGCATCTGAATAGCTTGGAAACTATTAGAGGGTCAGTATATGAATGGCCTAGGGGGGAAAAGGGCAGGTAGACACACTTGTAACGACTAATGGACTTGCCACTGCCATCTTTGCTTTGAACCTGGTCCTTAATGCCAGCCAGCCGTCCGATCAGAGGAGAAAAATGCTTAAACCAATGGTTGGGACCAATAGTGTAAACTTGACCCCCCTCCGTGCCAGGAGTCTTGCCGAGGCATTCGATACTGGCCACCAACCAAGACTCCTTGCGGTGACCAGTCGCAAACGCCGAGACATTAGTGAAGACGTAGACGCGCTTGCTCCCAAAGCGCTTTTTAACCTTGAAGGACTTTTCCTTGAAACCTGCCCAGTCCTCCGAGAGTGCAGGAACGTCGATGGAAGCGATTCCCAGTTTATCATCGTGATCCGCGGGGTCCTCGTCCATGAGATGACATTTCAACTGAAATCCCGAAGCGGGAACATTGGCGACAATCCATTCGCATTCCCACTTGGGGTTCATGTCCTTGCGTATGGTCGGGGTGCGGAAGCGCAGGTCGGGGTCTTGTTTATGGCGGGTCGGCAGATCGACTATCATATGCGCGGAGACGTAGGGATCGGAGGAGAAACTGCCAAAGTCCGCGACGGGTAGGTCCTCTGCGCGATGGAAGGTAATCTTGAGGGTGTAGCCTGGTGGGGCATGGGGAATGGGAGTGTCATCAAAGCCTCCGGCAGGCTTTGACTCGTCATTCATAGTGACCCGGCGATGTATCTTGTCAGCCTTCTCGACGAATTTAGGGCCATATTTGTCGATGGGATGGACAGGCAATGACCGGGGTTGGGAGTCATCCATGGCGGGTATATAGGGAAACAAATCTCTTTTCCCCCAAGATAAGGATAAGTTCCAATTATATAAATAAAAAATAAGGGAAAAGAAGGTGGAGAGGGAAGTCCAAGCTTTTTTTTCAGCCTTACAAATGAAGAACCGTGAGACTACGTACCTCCATCTCCTAAGGCCATAAGAAGAAAAGATGAGCGCAGGCAACAGAGATTGTTTGGTATTGGGGGTGTTTTGCCAAGGCTTTGCCAAGACTTCCAAGATTGAAAGAGGGTCATATGACCTCATCTGGGATGTGTTCATCTGGTTCAGGGGGAGCCCTGGAGAGATATCAGCCCTATAATTTATTATTACATACTCCGTACAGACGTTCTTATATTGTAGATGCCTAGATGTTGATTTTCATCTATTGACTTGGAATTAAAAGGCAGATGCCTAGAAGCTAAACATAGAAAGAAAGAAAAAGAAACAAAAAAACACAAGATTTTAATAGTACACATTGAGAAATAATGGTCGTAAGGTCATGAGCATCATGGGAGTTGAAAAAAAAAAAAAAATAGACCAATAGAGACGATCCCTTGCGTGAAAACTGAAGACTGACGAAGGTGGCGTAATGAAGCAATATTGGTTCATGTCTCTCTCTCTCTAGGTGCCTCGGAAGAGGAACTGCATGTCCTCCGGAGTCAGTTTCTCCAATGCGGCCGCTTGATCTTTATTTAGGGTACCCCGGATAAGATTGGCTTTCTTCTCTTGAAGTTGAATGATTCGTGACTCGACCGAGTCCTCAATACAGAGCCGAGTGACCACACAGGGCCGCTGCTGGCCAATTCGGTGACTGCGGTCGGCGCTTTGCCATTCCGCCGCGGGATTCCACCATGGGTCGACAATGAAAACTCGGGATGCTTCCGTCAGGTTGAGTGCCACGCCACCAGCCTTGAGGGAGACCAAGAAAACTTCAACCTCGGGCTTAGTCATGAAATGTTCAATGGACTTTTGCCGCTGGGCTGGGGTCATCGATCCATCCAGCATCACGGTGTTGAACCCGGCATGGCGTAGCCGCCACTCGACCAGTTGTAGCATGGATGTGAACTGGGAGAAGATAATGGATTTAGGGGTATGGCTTTTGCTTCGCTCCTTAAAGAGTTCGTAGAGGAGCATCTCGATCTTTGTGGACGAGGTCCAACTCTCCATGGAGATGCGGTTGATGATGGAATTCTTCTTGACAGACTCTTCATATTCTGCAAGGGTGGGTTGTTCCAAATCAATGGAGAGAGCGATATGGCACTGTGGGCAGTCGACATGCTTGCTATCGTCTTGGAAAGACTGGATGTAGTCCTTGGCACATTGGCGACAGAATTCATGACGGCACTGAGACCGGATGGCATCTTCTGCGGGGTCATCACAGACGCAGCACACAGCAACGTTGAACCCCGCTTGCGTCTTTTTCTTCAAAATGAGATCGGGATGGTTCGCAACTTGGCGCATCTGCATGATCAAGCCGAAGATGTTGGCATAGTTGTTCAACATGACACCCTCGCTCACGTAGGTATCGAATTTTCTGGTCGAGTTCGTCATGATACTACGGGAGAAATCTTGTTCGATCTCGCCGAAAAATTCATTGTGCAACGTGATACGTTTCGGGGGAAGCTCCATCGACTTTGTATGCTGGTGCTTCATGCGGCGGAGCATGATATGATCCGTGATGAGCCGGAGCTTGTCGAGTCCGTCTTTGCGTTGTTTCTGGGTTTTCCCCTCGATGATGGGGTTGAGGATTTCCTTGTTGAAGATTGAAATATGCATAAACCCAGTGTGAGAGCACTCCGTACAACGTCCCTCGTTGGTCGAGGTCCACTGTAGTTGTTCGCAATCGCACTCCTTACAAAAGTAGCATGCGAATGGCTTGACTTGTAGAAAGCGTAGAAGGGAAAAGAATTCTCCAATCCGGTTCTGTACAGGTGTGCCCGATAGGCACCACTTGTAATTAGCCTCCAAGGCAAAACATGCCCTGGCAACTCCCGTGGTACGCGATTTGATACTATGCGCCTCGTCAAGAATGAGGCGGTGATAGTGCACTGCGTGGATGACACTGTCTGCTTTGACCATCGTTTCCCCACGAGAGAAGCCTTTCTCCTGCTTGCGATGCATGGATTCGAGACTTGCGTAAGAAATCATGACGACATCGTATTTGCGAATATCAGCCCGTGTCAACTTTTTGACTTTGGGGTCGGAATTGTGATAGACCAAGACTTTCAGCTTGCCATCCGTATATTCCTTGATCTCGGATACCCACTGCATCAAAGCGACCGGGGGCACGAGGACGAGAGTCGGGTCAGGCTGGGGGTAATCAGACATGATGAGTGAAACGGCTTGAATGGTCTTTCCCATGCCCATTTCATCGCCCAACAACCCACCCTTGTATTGAGTCTTTTCCTGTGCTATCATCCAGTTCAAACCCTCGAGTTGGAATGGTTTGAGTTTCCGAGTGATGGAGACAGGTTGCTTGGCCTCCATTGGCTGGATAATCGGTTGTGCTTTGAGCGTATCCCACATGGTGGCAATTTTGGGGTGCTTGCTCACCAGCTTCTTTCGGTCTTTGTCTACCTAGGTGATGGTCAGTCATGTAGCGACACGTGGGGAAAGAACCCGACTTACACGGCGAGATTTCCGCTGCTCTTCCAAGGTTGGAGGCAGATCTGCTTCAGAGTCGTGAAGATCGTGATTGAAGCCTTCCCCAAAAGGACCGGGAGAGCTGCCCTCCAGGGGATCCTCCGAGGTATCCGAATCAGCGCCAGAATCAAGTCCCGGTGGCTCAGAGCTCAACGGAGAGAAGAACACCGGTCTAGAATCTGGGTCCGAGTCGTATTCCAAGTGTTCATCAATGAATTTGTCTACGAGCAAACGTTGTTCTGTTGTTGCGCGTGGATACTTGTATTCCTCCATTTGAAGGGCATGAGCCAGAGCGGTGTCGGAAGCCTCAGGATCGGGTTGGACAGACAGAGCACCCGTCCGCCGTTTTACCGTCCTTTTTTTGAAAGTACGAGCTAGTGGAACATCAGAGGCATCCTCCTCCTCCACCAGTACGGCAGCGGATCGTTTGCTTCCCCTTTGGGAAGTTCCTAGAGATAATGCGCTTGACTGTAGTTTCTTCACGCGATCAGCGGCATTGATACGCGCCGCAGTCTTTGTGGCAATCTTGGTGTCGGGTTCAGCAACTGCAGCACCAACGCTAGTAGCCGGGGTACTATAGCCTGTGGACAGATTCCCATGTGGACTCTGAGAATTGGAGTCACTGGAAGATTCATTTTTCATCGGCACCACCACCGCAATTCCGCTCGAAGGAGAATTTTCCGGTGCCACCGAGTCCGACAGACCGATATAGTCATCCTCATCTGCCTCGGAATCTTGGATAACGCGGCGAGATCGGGAAAGGGATGACCCACCGGCCCGCAGAGGTGCTGATCGACTTGATCGACGGAGAGGGGATGAATTCCTCAATGACGTTTCACTGAATTGTGCATCGTCTTCTGAATCAGGGATTGTAGTTCTAGGTCTCAGATTGCGCCTCATGTTGAAACCGAGCGGATATGGAGAGGTGGAATGACAACTTTGAATTGGAGGTGTGTGAAGTTAGGCTATAACGATGGGTCATATTAGCTGGGTTTGATGAAACACATATGGAGTGACAGGGATGTACTTAGAAAAACGCGACTTCACTTGTTTGTGTTATGGATATGCGGGTAGTTGCTAAAGAGGCGATGGAATGGAAAATTGGATAAGGCGAGAAAGTAGAGATTCAAAATCCAAGGAGATTAAGGGGACTAAGGAGATGAGATGAGATGAGATGAAGAGAACCGAGAAGAGATGAAGTCGGAGGCAGCAGGTGCCTGAACCAGAAAATTTCCTCGGAATCTCCCGATTTTCCCTTCTCAGTTCCTCTTGTTTCTTTCTTTTCTTCTTTTTTTTTTTTAGTGGCAAATCTTCGATCTTTGATCTTCATCTACAGGAATAATCAAAAGAATCAAAAGATCTCTCTTCATCTCCATCCCTCCCCATCTTCCCCCATCTTCCCCCATATCCCGTGTCTTATCTCTCAGATAAGACCGCGTTAAGTGAAACGCGAAATCGCCACGAGTCCAGTGACTCGGAACTCGGAGTCTCACGTTACTCTCTCTACTCCGTACATCCAAATATGTGAGTCTTATCCATTATATTCAAATTGGCTTCAAATTATATTTAAACTAACATGAAAAAGGACGGGAAGGAGACGGGCAAGGCAACCAAGACAGCCAACTCAGCCTCAAGGCATTCGGGGCCCGTATGTTTTGCTTCCCTTCACCGTATCAGTACAGAGACTAACTGCAACTCTAGACGCTCTGCCTTAACTGATTACCTCGCTGTATGTTGATTTTGATATACATATTGTGGCTGGACTGACTAGTTTTTAGTCAAATAATATCTCAGCCCAGCAAATTCGTGATGATTGGGACCGCCGGCAGGCCGAGGCACAACAGCAGCCTGACCAAACTGAACAAGAACCATCAAATCCGAGCGAAGATGCTAGGTCTCCATCGGTCTTGGAGTCACCAGAGGACCCAGTCAAAAAGCGCAAGCGCCAGCAAGCGATTACAAGGATAAAAAATAGCAAGGAGTTTGCCAAACGCAAAGCTCGCTTTAGTGGCGATTACGATGATGAGGAAGACGACGATTCCCTTGCGCTAAAGATCCATGAAGAAAAGAACCGACCACAACCCGGTCAGCTTGCAAACTGCGAGATCTGTGACAAGCGTTTCACCGTAACTCCCTACAGCAAGGCCGGTCCGAACGGAGGCTTGCTTTGCGTCGATTGCTCTAAGAAGCAAAAGGCCGACGAGAAAAAGCCCCCAGCCAAGAAACGTGCCCCTGGAATTGGGCGACGCCAAAATCAAGCTAATCTACTTGATGGGCTGACTCCTCATGGCACTCAGAGTCTGCTGGAAACCTGCATCAAGGTATGTCCATGGCATTTAACATTAAAAGACTCCAGCATTGACCAAGGAGTGCTAATCATTTTCTAGAAAGTGGCAGATTATATCCATGATATCGAGGACTTCGGTGATTTGCCTCCATCATTGCTGTTACGTCTCGGTCAGATCTTATCTAGAAGGCGGGCCGTGACTTCACGCACCTTGGATCTGTTCTTACGACCTCAATACACATCCATTGACCTGTTCGATTGTGCTAGTAAGTCAGAGTTGTCACCTCTCTTTGAAACAACGTCTAACCAGTGGCTAGAACTCGGCACGGATGATTACCACAAGATCTTGGCTTCCATGCCTCGTCTAACAAGGGTCAACCTTCGCTTCACCACTCCAATGAAGGACCGGATTTTCCACTATATGATGGAGCGTGATATGGAGATCAAAGATCTCCATCTGGATGGGCCCAACCTTGTGACCGATGCCTGTTGGCGCCAACTTTTCATGAAACTTGGTCATCGTTTCCTGAGCCTTAAACTGTGGAATCTCGATTCTGCCTTTGATAACGGAACCGCTCGAGTGATGTGCCTTCAATGCCCCAACCTGCAGCGACTGAAACTGAAGTTCTTACACAAAATCGACAATGACATGCTTGAGGGAATTTCGACGCTCAAGTCCCTTCAGCATTTGTCGCTACGTTTTCTGGACGAGACCGAGACCAAAACCGAGCCTCTCCTTCAAATCATGAGTAGCATTGGTCCTCAGCTAGAAACCCTCTCTCTGGAGGAATTCCAGTCTGCCGATGATCGACTCCTACAGCATATCCATGACCATTGCCGTCGTCTGACCAAGCTTCGTCTTACCCTCAACTCGACCTTCACCGATAAAGGACTAGCCGCATTCTTCGCAGGCTGGTCTAATCCGGCCCTTACTTATGCGGACTTGAACTCCCTCCGGGACGTGGACATGACGAATCCCGACGGCCCGGAGGAGCCTATTGGGCTTGCATCCGATGGCTTCGTTGCACTGATGGAACACTCGGGCTCGAAAATTCAACACTTGAACATCGCGTCGTGCCGTCACGTTTCGTACAAAGCGTTCGAACAGGTTTTCGCAAAAGGCGAAATGTATCCCAATCTCAAATATCTTGACATTTCGTTCAGCACTGTCGTGGACGACTATCTTGCGCAATGCATCTTCCGGTGCTGCCCGGCTCTTCAGAGACTGGTTGTCTTTGCTTGTTTCAAAATTCGTGACATCCACATCCCCAGGGGAGTTGCTCTGATCGGTACTGTGGGAGCGACTATAAAAATCGACGGAATCACCCAGACCGAGACAATTTGAGTGACGCTACGGTGGATCGACAGAACCATTTTTTCTTTTTCTTTTCTCTCTTATGTGGTTTAGCGATATTACGATCTGGGCATATGTATCCAAAATATATCTAAATTTTGAAACAAAAGGCAGGTAAACCTAGTTTCGTCTATCTATCTCTTTAAATGACGGCCTCTCCCCTTGATATAGTACTCCAATAATTTGATCCATTTAGCTGACTGTCAACATTCACGGTCATAGGACAATAATTTCTTTATCGAGTACTTGACCCTTGTTTAGGTGGAAAAGACCCCAATTCCAGGATACAATATCGTTTCAAAGCTAGTTTCACCATGCCTTCTCAAATCAGTCTCTTGACCAAGATCGGAGGTCTATGACGGGGTTGGCAAAGATACTTGCAATGACAGTTTCGATAGCTTGCTGTAACACATCTACAAATTGCAAGACCATATACAAATGAAACACTAGTAGACCACACTTGAAAGGATTAGGGCATTGTTATAGCCACCTCCTCTTACGGATATACGAATTGCCCGGGACTTGCTGAATAATTCATACAACAGACTTCATTCAATATCATATATATTTACGCCAAACACCATAATTTATGTAACCATAGTCCATATACCTCAAGAAAATGCAACCCAATCAACAAAATCCAAGAATTTTATGCCATCCGCTTGCCAATCTCACTCTGCCAGTTCCGGGTCCTCTCGAATCCATTGGAGGCAGTCTGGTAGTCGAGCATCGCCTGGTAAACCTCCTCCTGGGTGTTCAGTACGAAAGGTCCATACTGAACAACCTTCTGGTCCAGAGGCTGGCCAGCCACAAGGAAGATACGGGAATCCTTTTCGGCATTGTCTGGGACGGAGAGTTCAACAAAGTCGCCCTTCTGCTCGAATTCGACGTTTGTGAATTCCTTCACGAGGCGAGTGGAATCATTCGAGCCAAAGACAGTCTCACCAGCCAAAGTGTAGGCAAACGAGTTCCACCCCTGCGGCAGGGGCTGCGAGATACGACCACCAGGCTTGATGGTGATATCCAATATCCAGACTGGGGTGTAAGCCAAATCGCGCACGGAGTCAACACCGTGCGACTGGCCCGAGATGACCTTAATTTTAACGCGGCCCTCATCGACTGTGGCGAGGGGAATTTCCTCAGCGCGCAGATCACGGTAACGAGGCTCACAAAACTTTAACTTCTGGGGCAGATCGACCCACAACTGCATACCGACGTTGGGGCTACCGTCCTCATTCTCGTGGGGCATCTCAGCGTGCATGATGCCGCGGCCTGCAGTCATGAACTGCAGATCGCCGGGTCCAATGGTGCCCTTGTTACCGGCGAAGTCTTCGTGGTCAACACCGCCAGACAGCAAATAGGTGATGGTCTCCTGGCCGCGGTGGGGGTGGTCGGGGAAGCCGGCACCCTTGCCGATGGTGAAGTGGTCGAGCATGAGGAAGGGACTGAAGTTGCGGAGCTTGGCAGTTCCAATGGAGCGGCGCACACGGGCACCTGCGCCTTCTGCTTGCTCAACGGCAAGGAATGCCTGTCGGATTGCGCGAGGAACGGACATGTCTGTAATGGGGAAGACTATGGGAGTCGGGGTTTCCAAGTTGAGGTTTGTCTGATTGACAAGGTTTGTTGTCTCAATGTACTTTGACAGGCTAGGAGCTTGTTGTCGGATGAATGTGAGGAAAGAGTCTTTGAGAGAGTCTTTGATAGAAGGGTTATAGGCAAGGAAGATTGCTGTGATGCAAATTAAAAGTGGCAGAAGTAATTTCATGGATGAGATGATGGCTATTTATATGGGAAGGGAATGATTGAAAAGAGTAGAATGTTCTTGGAAAAGAAATCCTGTCAGCGTTAGTCAATCTCTCATAAATAAACTCTTTGTACTCCGTAGTCTTCTGGGCATCATCCATAATTGCTTTGCAAGACATCAGTCAGCTCGGGTCGACCAATGAAATGACTTGATTTTATTACCAACATCCCCGTCAGCGCCCGCTAAGCAAAAGACTAACCATATGTGGTTAGTCTGGGTACCTGATAAATCAGGTACTAATGCTGAGTTCAGCATTTCAAATCAGGTGACCTGGAAATTGGAGGATCTATAAGCGACGAGTAATTCTGCGGATATAGAGTACGGATATATGTGTGTTATAGATTTAATACACTGCAGTCTGAATCTAGATATTGCCCCGTATTCATATCATAAACCCCCATTTCTGTGCATTCTGCAATTTACATCTGCTTCTAAGTGTTCGAAGTACACCAGCACATAGCTGGACATAGATTACTCCGTAGTGGTTATCAGATAAGGCCACGGAGCAGCTGCCGCTCTCCACTCCCAAACCTGACATGCGAAGACTGCCTACTGGGTACAACATAGGCTTTTGATTCATTCTAGCCTTGGAAAATTGTTTGATTCTGGCTTTATATAATTCCACTGATACCCATAAGCGATTGATTTACATGACAAACCCTTACCATTGCCGAATTGAAGCTTCTTGCGGCAAGCGCCTTTCGCGGGGAAGCTTCAGGCTACCTGACTTCCACCCCTAGACTCCACTGTCATCCTTGGTTCACTGCGTTCTAAACTGATCTATTCAAAAGAGATGGGTCACTCGGCGAACCTGTCACCGTGGCTGGTGTTGGCCTGTGCTGTGTCCAGCGTGTGGGCGAATAAAAAGCCATTCAACATTAATGACGATATCTTAGCCTATCCCCAGGTAGGTGGATCTGATTTGCACTGATTGGAAGCAAGACTAACGTTGGATATTGCTCAAAGTATCAAGTGACCTTCCCCGAGGAGTATGTGCTTGAATCTCACGCCGAAGCACTGCTCCAATCCCAGGCCAGCCCCGGCGCCAATGACCAGAACAATCCCCAAGTTTACATGGGCAAGGGTACAACGGACTCCACCGACCAGCCCGAGGATGTGAATGGATCTTCATTCACCTACGAAGAAATGATACTTGAGGACCGGCGACTCCTCTGCCAGATCCCACGTGTCGCGAACGATGACCATAATACAACGAGAGACAAGGAGAATAGCAAGGCTGAGGAGCAGAAGGAGCTAGCTCGGGCAACAGACCGTGGTCTGGAACTGCTACGTGAAATGGAAGGGAAGTGCATGTACTATTTCTCTGGCTGGTGGTCCTACTCCTTCTGTTATCAGAAGCAAATCAAGCAGTTCCATGCGCTCCCCGCTGGGCGTGGTGTCCCCAACTACCCACCCATTGAAGATACCCAGACACATTCCTTCGTCTTGGGAAGATTTATCGGCGACAATGGCGAGGAAGAGAAACCATCTGCCAAAACAGATGTGGCAGAGCTTCACACAAAGGGTGGCTCGCGGTACTTGGTCCAGCACCTGCGTGGCGGGACCAAGTGTGATCTGACGGGGCGCGAGCGCAAGGTTGAAGTGCAGTTCCATTGTCACCCACAATCGACAGATCACATCGGCTGGATCAAGGAACTCACCACGTGCTCTTACCTAATGGTGATTTATACCCCTCGGCTATGTGACGACGTTGCTTTCCTGCCACCACGGCAGGATGAGATACACACTATCGAGTGCCGTGAAATCCTGATGCCCGACGAAGTCACCGAGTGGGAAGCTATCAAAGAGTGGTACATGACCAACCAACTGGCCGATGCTGCTACAGACGCGGATGCTGATGTCACGCAACCCGAGTTCCCGATTATCGGAGGAATCGAAGTCGGAGGCCGTAAACTTGTTGGCATGGAGGGCAAGGTAATTGAAAAAGGACGTGTGGCATCCGCAGGCGAGGAGCGGGTGGAGGTGGTTGCGAAGCGCGAGAATGGTGAGATTCGGAAAACGTCCAAGCAGGTTCTGAAAAAGTATGATATCGACCCGGAGAAACTGGAAGAGATGAAGAATCTATTGGAAGAAGAAGCAGATGGCAAAGACTGGACGTTGGAGGTTGTGGAAAGCAATGGCATAATCAAGTTCCAAGGCGTCCTTGATGAAGACGAGGAAGACACTTGGAACGACCAGCCATCTTCAGAGAAACAACCCGAAAACAAGGCGTCTGAAAGTCCCACCGGTCAAAAACCCAAGCAGGAAAAAGAGTCGGCCGAAAAGAAAAAGCAATCCTCAAACAAGCCCGAAAATGAGGGCAGTGAGGAGACCTTTAAGGATGAACTATGAGCTTGTATAGTAGATCTTGTACATTTTGAAGCTTCATATGAATGATATCGTGTTTTTCACAGACAATATTACTGCTATTCATGTAATATCTCATATGAATTCACCTGTGTAATTGCATTCAATCCATTTGCCTTAAAAGTATACATACGTAGTAGGATGTAGAGAGGATCTGTCTCGTGCTCCGTATATATGTACACTTTGGGGAAATCTATACATCCTAGTCCTAGACAGCTTTAGGTTAAGAAGCCTTATAGGGCTAGATATACTCAATTTAACTGCAATTCCACACAATTTCAAGGCTAGTATACTAATTAAGAGAGAATCAAAAAGCGATATACTGTAGGCCGTAGATGTACGTCAGTTGCCCCAGTTGCGGAGCCGGCGCTTTAAATAGAAAAGTAGGTTACCGGAGAATTAAGGGAATTAAGAGAATCCAAATACGAATGATGACAAGAAAAGAAAAACCCCCAAAGAGTAGCAAAAATATTCAATTGAAGAGAATGTCCCCCAAAAAAACCTATAAGCAACGAGGCAACGTGACTGTAAACTCCCTAATCGCCTGGCCCACCTTCCCGCCCTCTCCCTCTCTCTCCCTAATCTAACCTCCACCTTCTCTTCTTTCTCCCCTCTCTCAATCCCTTGCGCCTAGATCGTTTTATCTACCTCTCCGTCATCTCATTCGCATCCGACTGACCCTGCTCCGCGCACTAAGGAGCGCCAAGGCTGACCGATCAACGGCGTCCCCAATTACACCCGGTCTCCCCTCCCCAAACGACATCACTGCGAAATCTAGAGCTGGCACGTTGACACGCTGCCATTTGCAGCGGACTGTCGTCATAATTGATCGGTGCCGTCGGATCACGACTTGTTTCCAATATGGGTTTCATCGGTGTCTACTCGGCTGTGTACGACTACCAGCCACAGGGAGCCGGCGAACTCGAGATTCACGAGGGCGACCTTCTTTACATCTTGGAAAAGAATGCGGACGATGACTGGTGGAGGGCTAAAAAGAAGGCTAGCCGGGAGGATGAAGATGAACCTGAAGGCCTAGTCCCCAACAACTATGTTGAAGAGGTGAGTCTCCGCCGATGGAATGCATCCGCGCAGCCATTCGCTGCGTGAACAATTGCTGACATTAGATGAAATAGGCACCCCCAGCGCACAGAGCCACAGCCCTCTTCGACTACACGCGACAGACCGACGAGGAGGTTTCCTTCTCAGAAGATGCCGAGCTGATGGTTTATGATACCTCGGATCCGGATTGGACGTTGGTTGGATACAACTCGGAGTATGGATTTGCGCCGTCGAATTACATCGAAATCATCGAGGATGCCTCCGATGCAACGACTGCCCCTCCGCCTTCTACTCGAGCTGAGCCTGCCGCGCCGACGCTTCCGCAGCGGCCGACGCAGGCTGCCCCGGAAGAAACTGAGGCATCGCCCGCCGGCTCTCCGGTTGATATGTCTCACAACCCCGCTGCTGCTGCGATCGCCAGTATCATTCACAAGCAGCATGCCCCTACGGGCGTATCTGACGAGACAACTAGAGATGAGCCCCCGCCACCCAGTCTTCCGGTCCGGCCGTCGTACGATCAAGCAGAGGAGCGTGGGGAGTCTCCGCCGCCTAGTCTGCCACGTCGACCACCCTCAGAACATGCGTCCCCGCCTATGAACCGTTATTCGCCTGACCCAACTCCACCACCCCGTCCTCAGCAGACGGCGCCTGCTATGGGTCATGACGGAACACGTGTCAAAGCATCTCCCCCTTACAACCGGGCAGGTGAGATGACGCCTCGGTCACCCTCCGGCTATCATATCTACAACATTAATGAGATGGTTGAAGTTATGGGCAAGAGAAAGAAGATGCCGACTACATTGGGAATCAACATGGCTACTGGAATCATCTTCATTTCTCCCGAAGGTGATGATCGGCAGAAAGAATGGACTGCAGAGAAGCTCACTCATTACTCCATCGAAGGCAAGCATGTCTTTATCGATCTTATCAAGCCTAGCAAGAGCATCGATTTCCATGCAGGTGCCAAAGACACTGCTCACGAGATTGCAGCGGCACTTGGTGAGATCGCCGGTGCCTACCGGGCAGAAGGATTGCGCGAGGTGCTCGAGGCGGGAGAAGGTGGCGGTCCAAAGAAGGGCCAGATCCTGTATGACTTCATGGCGCAAGGCGATGATGAAGTTACAGTAGCCGTGGGGGACGAGGTCATCGTCCTTGATGATACCAAATCCGAAGAGTGGTGGATGGTGCGGCGATTGAAGAACAACAAGGAGGGTGTTGTTCCCAGCAGCTATGTTGAAGTCACAGGATTAATACCCAAGGCGCCACTAATGCCCAACGAACCAGGCCTATCGAGCGTGGAAAAGAACCGGATGGAGGAGATGCGGCTGTCCAAACTTGCGCTGGGCAAGTCACGAACGGACTCGATGGATTCATCGGACCGCCACAGCAAGCGCGACAGCAAGATCAAGTCGAAGCCTGATCCGACTAAAGTGCGAAAGTGGACGGATCGGACCAAGGACTTCACAGTGGAAGCCCAGTTCATAGGTCTCCAGGATGGCAAAATCCAGCTTCACAAGGTGAACGGTATCAAGATTGCCGTCCCTGTCTCGAAGATGTCTGTTGAAGATCTCGAGCATGTGGAGAAAGTCGCCGGTGTTTCGCTGGATGAGGACAAACCTCTTTCAAGCATCCGACCTCGGGTTGCCGCTAACAAAGATTCCAAATCTGGGGCTTCCAAGTCTGGGGCCTCTGTGCAGCGATCCGACTACGATTGGTTTGACTTCTTCCTTAAGGCTGGCGTTGGGCCACATCGCTGTGAGCGATATGCACAATCCTTTAACAAAGACGCGATTGACGAATCTGTGCTGCCTGACATCACATCTGAAATCCTTCATAATTTGGGTCTAAACCAGGGTGATACCTTGCGAGTGATGAAGGTTTTGGATACTAAATATGGCCGTACCCCGGACAAGTCTAAGCCCCGCAACGTCAGTTTCGGCGGCGAGGAATTCATTGGAAATGGCGAGGACGGAGGGCAAGGTGGTCTGTTTTCCGGACCCGGTGGTGTGCTGCGCAACAACACCCGCAGGGGTAGACCGACACCCAACGTCCAAGCCGGGGAGGTTGATCCCAAAGCGTTCGGACAGGGAGACGAACCTAAATCACCAGATAGCTCGGCGAGCCCACCACCCCCTGCGGCAGCTGAAAAGCCTGCTGCAACCGGATTTGAAGATGATGCTTGGGAGGTGAAGCAGCCAAAGCAGCCTGCTAAGCCATCTGCAGCCGCCACTCCGACCCCACCGCCCGCAGCAGCTCAGGTCCCTCAACCAACAGGGGCCATGGCGGATCTGACTTTGCTCCAAACTCCATTGCAGCCGACACCGGCTCAGCCTACTGCACAGCCTGCCCCGCCCATGTCTGCCCTACAGCCGCAGGCCACTGCTGTGCAACCACCAGCTGTACAACAGGCTCAGCAAACCGGTGCTACCCCCAGCTTGTTTGCGCAAGTCGCACAGATCGGACAGCATCAACAGGGTTTCAGCCCTCAGCAGACTGGGTTCCAAGCACAGGCCAGGCAACGCCCTCAGGCCCCTCAGGCAGTTGGCCAAAACTCACTTCTACCTCCGCCTCCGCCTCCCCAGCGCCCACTGTCTGCGCCTCAAAACTTCTCGCAACAGCAAAACTCCTTTGGTCCTCCTCCATTGCAGGCTCAGCTGACAGGCCTCCCCCAGGCGGGTCCTCCTGTTGCTCCTCCTGGCCAGAGTCTAAGTGAAATAAACCAGCAGCGTTACCAAGCTGCAATGCAGCCGCAAGCGACAGGATTTATGGGTCAAAACCAATATCAGAATGCCTTGATGCCGCAACCCACAGCGTTTACTCCCCAGTCGCAATTCGGTATCCAGCAGCAGCAGCAGCAACAGCCGTTTGGTGCTATGGCTCCTCAACAAACTGGGTTCCAAGGACTTGGGCCGCAGCCCACAGGCTTTGGTGGATACGGGCAATTCCAACAACCAATGCAGACTGGTATCAACTCCGTTCTTCCTCCTGCACTGCAACCGCAACCCACTGGTATCAATGGCTACGGCAACCAATCCTATACATCTCCGCCCCCAGTGCCGCCAATTCCCCAGCAACCAACAGCCACTCCTCTGTCACCACAGAAGACCGGACCGCCTCCCTCCATCAGATTTGGTGTCAAGCCAGATGGCCCCAAGAAGCTTGAGCCACAGCCGACTGGACTTAGAGCTAACCTTTCCCAAGCTAGTAAGTGTTTCCCCCCCATACTATTACAGGTAATAGAAGTAACAAAAGCTAACTCGATCAACAGCCCCCAATAATCCGTTCGGCTTCTAATCTGCTTTCTGTGTTCGCCCATACTAGACTGGCGTATATAATCCTGGTTTTTTCTTTTGGCAATTCCTCCTATGTTGCCCCGAAGTTTTGCTCATTCCGAGGCCGGGATGTCCTTTTCACATATCGCAGCTTGTCCTTTCGAACCAGTGCCCTTGGAATCAACACGTGTACATATCATGACCCTGGTCCCTGTTTTGACGCAGCGTGTATCGAAGCTCATGCCACGAATCCTCTTGCTCTTCCCCCCTTGCAAAACCCCCGCACTTAGCGAGCTATCCATATTCTTTTCCTGTGCTCTGTGACAGATCTGGTCATGCGTCTCATATCCTGCATGTTTCATTGTCTTTAGCTTACTGTCATATAAATCTGTCTATGGTGATGCTTATTGTGTGGATGCCCTCTCTTTCTCCGTTTCGTTTTGTCGTTTGGATGTTTACTTTTTTGCTCTTATCCTCCCCCTGGTTACCAGCTGATACATAATCCATCGAGTTGTCGGGATTTAGCCTGGTCTACTTACTCCGTGCAGTAAATATTTATAGACACCGCTACCCAGATCGAACTCTTTCCAGTAATGTGAACACATGTGGGGGTATATTATGACTCAAAACAAGGCCATTTCCTTTCTCTCCAGGGCTTGTCTCTCAGCCGTATGCGTGATTTAGCCATCGAAAGGAATATTCACGAAGCATCAGTGATCCCACTCAGAAAGGGCTGGTTTTATTACAATCCGAATATAAACAGAGTCCAAATATAGCCTGCAGTTGGGTCATACAAGCTCCCGGAACCTCTAAAGCTAGGACATCTACCTCGGTGGATATCAGGGTTTCCCGTACGCGATGGCTGTGAAATACAGCTCTGAGCCACATAGCAAGTTCCCTCCATTCAAAGCCCCCAAAGTCAGTCTGGTAGTCTGTCAATGTAGCCTTAAGGCGGGCTAGCTGCTGTGGGGATTCTGTAGTACCCAAGGCAACGACGAGACATGGCACGGCATAAGCAGCACCAATTGGACGGTAACATGAAGCCAACTTAGCCTCGTTGATAATTCGCTCGCAAAAGAAGGTCGACTCTTCGACGAGCACAGTGTTTTCTAGATCCAGTACACGGAGAATAGTGTTTAGAAGAAGTGCTAAAGCAATGACCACGGTATATGCTGCTCGATGGCGCGATCGTCGACCAAGGACTGGGGAGGACAGACCAGCTGGTTCAGTGGGTTGATCTAGATAGGGGTAGATATTCTGTGCGTCTTCTCGGAGCTTTGTATATGCTGCGGTGATCTCGGGAATATGAGAGTGTGGATGGTGAAGGTACTCTGGGAACTTTGAAAGCGAAAGTAGAGTCGTGGTTGACCGTGGTATACTATCCGGAGCTGGAGCTGAGGAAGAGCCTTGCTGGACGAGAGCCATCACGTCGTTCCAGAAACTCGGATCCATTTGAACTCGAGGATTGCATATTCCGTCCAGGATCTGGTGGGATTAGTGGAGTATGGAGGCTCATGTTTGGAAAGTGTTACATACCACCGGCACACTTAACGTGACGATTAAATCTCTTTCGAATCCTCTTTTGTATCTGGAGACATCTACAATCTTGAGTAAATGTGCGATGGCTGTCCCATGGCTTACTGATTGCTTTTCGTACTTCCCAAGCCAAGCCTAAGCCCATCGAGCTTAGCATGGAAGATCAAAGAGACAGGTAAACTATATCATACCTGACAGATTGAGATGAGATAAATAGCACAGAGGGTATGCGGCGATCGAATCTCAACTGGATTGTCCAGAGATTGCCGTAATACCTTCACGGATTTCCCAAAACGCATTAACGCGTCACGGGGAACTTCTTTACCACGCAAACGATGGAGAAAGGGATGTGAAGAGACCAAAGCCTGCGCGGCAGCATCCAACACAGCACTTTCTCCTAGTCGCCTGGGAATATCCTTAAGAAAGGCGCCATAAAACGAGATATCAAAGCGAATATCGCTTATATCCAGAGTCCTGACGAACCGATTGGCTAGTGGATTGCAAGGGGCTTGCGAAATGATATTCAAATTCGATCGAACTCGAATTGCCCTCTCTTTGGCTTTGGGTCTTTGTGTTGATTTAATATTCTTGAATTGATATCGCTGCTGCCCGCTTCCTTCACAGGGTACCTTCAGCCGGTGGCACCGTGAGCAGGGTTGTAGTTCGTCACACTATGTTCATCAACATTGACATTCAACAATTCCCCGACAACTAAGGTAAATACCTTCTTTTTCGCTTTTCGGCAAGCTTCACACCCTTTACTGGATGGGACCCCTGGCATGTTGCACGTGAGATTAAGGGCGCAAGGTGATACTCGAACTGGAGAAGCGAAAGAAAAGGCAGAACGATAGGAGTAAACACCCTTGTACATGTAGTGTGTAGTTAACTATAGTTAGTTAACTATGACATCTCCAGCGTTGAGCACAGCCGGAGAACACAGACCCGCCCAGCGCACCATTTTCCCTATTTAGTTAATGATAGACATCTGCCAAGACCTTCGAGTCGCCGGTTTCAAAAGGATGCGTTTTCTCGAAATCAACTATGAGTTGTTCGTGCTCCCGACTTCGTGGTGTAATCGACGCATTGAAAGGGACAAGGTGGATCAGAAGGCCTGGTGTGGAATCGAGAGTGCTCTTGATTTCCTCGCCGTTTTCTGCGGGCTTTCTGATGTCGAAGATGGCCAGTGTGTGTGCAATTATGAGGAAGATTGAAGTTTCAGCAATCAAACGCCCAGGGCAAACTCTGCGACCGAAACCGAAGCTCACGTCTCCCGGCTCAAGAGCACCTGGTTTGGAAAGGAACCGTTCGGGTTCGAAATCCCGGGGGTTGGGATATATCGTCGGGTCATTGTTGAATGACCTAGATATACGTTAGCACAGCAAATGTGGGACATGGGTATGTATGAATGATAATACCATGTATTGGGTACAATGATCGCATTTTTAAGAATCAAATAGCCATTTATAATATCGTCTTGGTCCGTTCGGTGAGGGATGCCCAAGGGTACGACAGTAAGCCATCTGGTAGCTTCTTTGACGATAGCATTCACATAGGGCAGTCTTTCCCGATCGGTTGCCGATGGTAAAGCAGGCTTGCCAAACAGCTCATCCATCTCGGCTTGAGCTTTGCGTTGGACGTCCGGGAAGAGCATCATTGCCAGAAAGAAGCCCTCTAGAATTGCAGTAGTCTGTTTGGTATGGATGAGTAGATGAATATACATATGGGTGTCATTAGAACATACCGTATCGCCTGCACCACCATACATTGCCGCCGCCGACCATTTGACGATTTCTTCGTCTTCGCCTTGTCTGAGAAAGTGTCGAAACAAAGCACTGCCTATCTTTTCCCCGGTCCATCTGAGCCTTGGTGAATGCAAATGGGCTCTCCGCGAATCTCGTGATGGTTTGAACGTGATCTTTGGCAACTTTTTGGAAATTTGCCCCGGGCATCCATTCTGGAACATATTTCACTGTATAAAGATGGTATCAGCAAATGTATGACTCAACCCCCCAAAGAGACATAGGGAAGAAACCTACCCGACGGAATGAAATCAACCAGCCACGCTCCCGGCACGGCGGCTTCGGAGAACTTCTTTACTGCAAGATTGGCTAGGCGTACCAAGGGGTCTTCACCATGAGGCTCAATGTTATAGCCATATGTGATAGTCGGGATAAAAGCACCAGAGGCGCTATAGACGAGTAAGCAATGATCCCCAAAAGATAGGATCGAGAACTCACGTCCTGTTATGATCAAGGAACTTCTCCGGTGTGTGCAGAATACGGCATGCAAACCGTCTCGCCTCCAATTCAATGAGACCATTAAATTTGGCTGCGGATTCTCGCGTTCCGATAACTCTGGTGATTGCGCGACGATAGGCTCGAAGAAGCGGCGTGTTGTCTTGACTCGGTACTAACTTGCCCCATCCAGCTCTTTGGATGTCATTTCATTTAGAATATATCAAGAAAGGGGGGATATTTGAACCTCAAACGTACAGTTCACCAGCAAAGACGAGGTGCGGTCGTGAGGAATGCTTTATGGAATTCTTTTCTAGGACTTGAAATGCCAGTTCTCGGTCATTGATGATAATCAGGGTCTTGCCGAGGACGGTGACGGAGCTGATGGGACCTGTGAGGCTTAGTATTTGTTAAATACGAACCCGAACTGGATAAAAGAGTACCGTAGAGGTCTTTATGCTTCAGCCAATGCAGCTATTCTTGTTCTCCTGACAAAGGAAGGTCGAACAAATTGCCAATCAAGAATTTGCCTTTCGGTCCTGGTGGTAGGTTGGTTCCTTTGTTTGTGAAAGTCCGCAGAATCAAAACCAGACCTAGAATGATCGTAAAGATCGCCAAATGAACGGTTGATATCATGGCAAGGACTCGAGAATAGAAGATACAAAATGGGTAGAGAATTCAAAGAAAGAAGATGTCAATGGCCCCGAATAGGAGAAGTGCGGTGAAATATGCTCATCCATCCTTTGTTCGATTTGGTCATTTAGTGCGCTCTGAAATCGAAGCAATGCCACGACAGTCCATAAAAATAAATCGATTCGCCCTTGGGGGTATATATATAGCAATAAACACGCCCAATTATATGGACAAAAAAAAGTACGAGGGGAGATATCGCATCATGGACATAGACATCCTCCAAAATAATAAACACACCAGACCTGTGCTAGTGCTCCCCCCTTTCCATCACATCTTTGAATTTTGAAACACGATTTGTTTTCTGAGACTGGGTAATCACGGCTCATCCCCCCAGATGCCAAAGACTGGAAGATCCTCAGCCATGTACAGCAGACCATTATCTGGGAACATCACGTCAGAAAGTGGGGATGGGCCGGAGATCGGGGGTGGGCCAGAAGGAATAGTCCCACCGGGAGAGCAACCCACGGGGATTCCCGAGGTAGTTAATGCAGAGATGGCTGCGTCGTAGGACAAAGCTGCAGTGGGGTCTGAGCCATTGTACAGGGCTTCCCAGACATCGTTATCGGTTGAAAGTTGGGATTGAGGGAGTGGTTGGGAGGGGAGGTAGGAGGATGGTGTTTCAAGGGGCATTTTGGCGGGGGAGGCAGGAGATAGTGCAGTGGCAGATGCAGATGAATGAGCATCACTTGGATCAGTGAAAGGTAGAGCTGCTGGGGCCGGGGAGTTACGATCCTCATCACCACCTACTTGGCCAAAAAGCTGGTCGACCTGTTTGCTGCGCCTATTCATCCATTGTCGGTTTCGCCGGGAAACGTATTCGGTTACAGCAGCGCGGAGGTATTTGATAATCTGGAAGAAACGACATGCATGTGGATCGTGCGGGACAAATAGCTCTAGAAACCGTTCGGCTTTGTTCATTCCTTCTTCCAAGGGGAGGAGATTATCGTAGTCGGCAAAGAATGCAGCGCCGAGGACGATAACAGAGTTAAAAACAGAGTTGATCAGGAAGGGTAGTCGACGTGGAAGGGAGGTATACTGGCCGAGACCATCAACCACGTCTAGACCACGAAGTGCGGAATAGACGCATGCATCGGCAAACAAGGATATTCGGGAGCTACCGTTTCGAGTTTCGGATGAATCGGGTTTGCCCTTGACATACTGGGCGACACGGTATATAAGGAATGGCCTTGTCAACAAGATGATCGACCAGTAATATGACCCGAACACATGAGCTGCAGCTAGGCTGTTTTCCATGGATTTATTTTCGAGCCGCTGCTCAGTCTGCATTCTGAGGATTGCTGGCAGAATGCGAACCCAAGCCCGATGCTGGTTGGAGATCGCCTCTGCGACATTGATCGATATGACTTGTTTCATGTACACATCCGTCAAGATCCGTTCGAATATTCGACAGAGCGAAATCACCGCAGCAGAAAGCTGTTGGTCTGCAGTCAAATTGGGTTGTGATTCTCCTGATATAAGAGCATCTTCACGACTATCATAGTCGTAATCTGAAGTTGCGGGAGGGCGTCCCAGGGAGGCACTGAGGAATAGATCCATCATCCGAAGACTCTTCCAAACTCGCTCCCTCGCTCGGCGCTCACGCCCACAAAAGAGCGCGTTTGCATCCTTGCGGTGAATTCCGACCGCGTAGGCAGCACGTAGAGCAATCCCCAGATTCATAAATGCACCATTGCGCCTGCATGCACCGAGCATATACATGGAAACCAAAATATATGATTGAATGGTGGATATGCTTGGGGTTTCCTGAAAGGCCGAGAAGGCCAATTGGCGACCGCTGCCAAAATATTGTTCAGCCACTGTCTGATCAATATCGGAAACCTGAGCTCCAATGGCAATGACAAGATAGAAGATAGAGCTAACGGTGTCTTCGTCGCCCGATGGATTTGCAACCCAATTAGCTAGCCGTGGGTGAAACTCTTCCAGATCAAACAAGTCAAGCAATGGGCTTGTAGCAAGCACAAACTGACGAGCTAGTCGTTGGGCTTCTTCGTTGTTTGGTGGCGCAACTAGGGCCCCGGACTGAGTGCTTGGGTTGCTCTGAAAAGCCTCGAGCATTGAGTGTCGTGAGTTGTCTTCGGTGAACTCACATCGGCCAATGGAGGATGTCACAACACGGCGCAGACTCTGTAAAAACGACAAACTCGCCGAATCACCAATATACATAAACTTCCCCTGGCCGTCGCGCAGAAGTCGCGCCACTTTTGGCACGGGGGCTGTCCCTTCCTTCTCATCTTTTTCCTGGCGTTCCATATTCATTCCCTGGTCCTCGAGGGAGTTCAAGAGGCGGTCCATGGCCGTCTCGCGCTGCGGAGATGGTACCATGCGCTCACTGAGCAACATTGTCGAGTCCTTTGCATCTGGCTTGAGTAGGCGTGCGGGCCGATCCGAGAAATGGCATTCCGACTCTTTGTGCCTCTGAACACAGATTGTACATGGTTGTTCACCGTTGCATTTCTGTTTCCGCCGTTTACAGCTGTCGCAGGCTCGTCGGCATCGGAGCCGTGCTCCCGGGGTAGTGCTGGCCCGAGGCATCCCGATCGCCGTGATCGCGTTTGATGAATAGGTCGGGTCACTAGTCCGGGGTTTCGGTGGTAATCATCGAGGCATGGTTTGAACCAATTGATCCGGGGGCGATTTGGATTTATTCAAGTCATTGTTGAGGTCTAATGTGATGCTAAAAGACCGCTAAGTGCGGGCGTCTGCTTTCCCCGGACTCCACTATATGACTAAGCGTGTTCATCCCACCCGTGGGCCTACCCAGGCACCTCCAGGGTCGTACATCGATGAACATGGATTCAAAATCTCGGATAACGCATTGATACATTGATACATTGATATGGCAAGAATACATGCACTTCAATTCCAAAAATGTCTGAGGATTAAGGCCGGAATGACACTATCTTGCCCCAGGTGTCGGCAGTGCCCCAGATGCCAGCCCGCAGGCATTCCAACTGCACAATCTGGCTGTGATCCACAAAGAGGTTGACATCAACACCAAACTCACGGATGTACCAATTAAATACCTTGGGATCTGCAGCCTCAAACATGACACGGTCAGGAGGAAGTTCCTTCATGATCCTTGACACCACATCAGTCCGCCAGGACTTGACGTTTTCAGTGATGCCTTCTGATTCGATCATCAACCGCTTCACGCCAGCGTCAAGGAATTTACGACCCAAGTTCACTAATTTGCCGGGGTCTGAGGTCCCAATTGCTTCAAGTCCCGAGGCAGGTGTGTCCCCACCGGCTCCGAATTGAATCCCCAATTCCGGCTTTGGTTCCAACTTGTATGAGTGCACTTTGTCAATGAGGCGGAGCCAGTCATCCTCTGGGATTGATAGGAAACCGGAAGACAGTTCAATGACGTCGAGTCTATGTTGACTAGTCAGATTTCACATCCCAGGCTCTTGGACCTCGAGCTGGGGATGCACGTACCCGAGATCCTTGCATTTCTTCAAGTAGCGGTCAAATACCGTATTCGGATCGGGGTGTGTGAGGAGATGCTCAGCCCATCCACCCTGAAGTAAGGGACCTGGTGTCAAGAGTATGCTTCCAAATGCGCTAATCTTTTGGTCTAGGACAGTCTTACCGTTGAGATATACACGCCGTGCTCATGGGCCAGATCGACCAATTCCCGTAGTGGTTTCTCGTGAAAGAGAGAAAAGGCACCTGGGTGTGTCTCAGCACTCTCGTTTCTGGCGAGAACCGAAGCCCTGTTAGGACTCACCTCCGGCAAACTTGAGACCATCTACGTGGTCGCCCATCCTATCAGATGCTGTCAGATATCATTTGATATGTAGTAGATTTCGGAATCTTACGTTTCGAGGATATCTGCGAGATATCTTTTGCCCATGACCTTATTTAGGTTAGCTCCATGGGGAAAAGAGAAGACGATAGGATTATATGGCACCTACTGAGTAGTATGGGCCTCGGATCTCAGTGACCCCCCTTGTTCTAGGCTTGGCAGGTCTAGGGTTTGATCGCGCGAAGCCAAAGCCATTTTGCTTGTCTTTCAAAAGAGTGACTCCTTGGTATATATTCGGGGTGGTAGAAAAGTATCTGGATGAGGTCGACAAAGCAATGGCCGCCTGGGATGAGGCGCGGCTCATGACACGCCCGGCTGTAAGTGGATTAGCAGACAACATATTTAGGGACTTGATCAGATGTTGAGTCGGACCTAGGTAGAGTGTTCATATTCCAATTCCATCCATGGAGATGTATGTTTGGGAAGGGTTGACGTCAAACAGACTTCATCAAATGAATCTCAGATATTACGTAGAAACAAGCAAATATTACATCACTTTACTACTCCGTACATAAATACATATACCTAGGTAACTAGGTACATAATACATATGCACCAGGTACCTCAGGGCAAGACAAGAGATATATCCAGTACTCCGTACACATATCTAGTTATGTACAAATTACACATAGTTACTTACCTAGGTACACTAGGACTACGCTAACATGTACTAAGGACTAGTGCCGGCTCGGATACCGGAGACTGTGTAAGGCAAAGATGTCTCGGAGATCGGTAAGAGGAGGTCCGAGGTACTTTATGCATATTTTATAATACATAACCACCTCGGAAAGTACACTAGTACGGAATACCTGTACGAGTACGAAGTATAACATCAAAATTACCATGATAATGTCTTGGCGTTGATGCCAATATGGTAAGATGTCACATGCATCTACGTATAACTTTTTATGTTCTGGTGTATAATTCCCGGATGGTCCAATCAACGGGGTTACCGAAGTATGGAATATTATCTGTCCGCTGCATCCACGACTGCCAAGAAACCAAGCCAGCCTTGTGGACTCACCTTTTTGAAACATTGTTCGATATGCGGTGTATGCCCCGGTGTATGGGTGTATGCCCATGGTAGAAAAAGCAAAAGCAAAAAAAAAAAAAAAAAAACAGATCCCAGAGCTGTTGATTCCGGTGACTCCCGTGGCTGTCCTGGCTGCTCTGGCTGCCCTGGCACCTGCCCTGGCCATTTCTCTATTTTGAACACAACCAGATGGCCCTGTACCCCTCTCAGTTATCTCCATATCCCAAATCCTCTCATTCTTAAGGTACATCATTTGTTGCTAGGGTATCTTTTTTTCTTCCCTGTTCACTTCGAGAAACGGTACATAGGTACTGGTTCCCTTGATACCCACATCATGGGAGCTGGAGCGGTCATAGAACCTCTGGTGGTTATTGTTCTCTTGTTTGGAGGCACCTGGATCAACCGCTCTGTGGGATCATCCTCGACTCGACACTACAGCCGACGGAACTCCAACGACCTTCAACGAGCCGCTTCATCTGATTCTCTGGAGTCGGGATACTCAAGCCAATCGGCAAAGGATGGCTTGTTGGGCTCTCGGTCCCGCTCGCCGCCAGCCCCAGAAGATAGATGGCACAAGCGACAGGTTGGACTCCTAGGGTTGAACTTTGAGGTGTCATCGCCGAATACGATCGTCTTCCAAGACCGCTTGCTCAGCCGGTTGCTCCGAAAGTTTCCTTTCTTGGTGGAATGTTGGTATTGGGCGTTGGTTTACTGGGTAGGTTGACCTTGCTATTTGCTTCCTTAATCTTTAGCCTTGGCCAACCCCATAACTCACAAATGTGTGCAGACGTACCAGCTCGGTCGCGCCTTTACCGCCGTCACTCTGAAGGATGACACCGTCGATGTTGCGAGGAGACATGCATTGCAGCTGATCGTGATCGAGGAGAATCTAGGTATATTCTGGGAGACCTTGATTCAAAGACGCTTTCTTCGCCAGCCCCTTGTCATGCCTTGGATCAATTGGATATACTCCTTCATACACATTCCCGGGACAATCGCGTTTCTTGTCTGGCTCTATTACTATACTACCGTGCGGAATCGAATCGACGAGACTCAGCCTGGAAAGCCCAGGGGTGCTGTGAGTGGGTCGCCTGCAGGTCCTCTACTATACCAGGCCCGCCGGCGGACTTTGGCCGTGTGCAATCTTCTCGCATTTGTGGTTTTCACTCTTTGGCCTTGCATGCCACCTCGGTTACTGAGTGACCCAGCCGCGGATGGTGAAGAGGCGGATCTCGGCCGCAGTTATGGGTTCGTGGACACGGTACATGGTATCAATGGATCGGGCAGTGTTTGGACAGAAAATCGCTTCTGTAATCAATATGGCAAGTCTTGTCTGACCTGAGTTTTTTTTTTTCCGATGAATCCTTGACTTACTGTCAGCAGCGGCAATGCCTTCCTTACATTTTGGGTACTCTTTAATGATCGGCCTCACACTGATAACAATCCCTTTGCCACAACACCACCGGCGCACAATCCTGCGTATTAGGCTGACCCGAGTTCTGAGATTGAACCTCCCGTCATGGCGCCGCCTTGTTTGCGTCACACTCGGCTTCCTATATCCGTTTACCATCCTTGTGGCTATTGTTGCCACAGCCAACCATTTCATTCTGGATGCTGTCGCGGGAGCTCTTGTATGCGCCTTGGGGTGGTATTTTAATAGGGTGCTGCTCAATCTGTTGCCACTGGAGGACTACTTCCTTTGCCTTGTCCGGATCCACAAGCCGGAACCGTCACTTTTCGATGTTCCCGAAGAGGATCTCCCCACGAGTGAAACTGCTCCTGAACATGCTCGCATCTGAGTCCACTTACCGGGGATTGGCATTTCATAGTCGATTCGACTTTGAATTCAGCGTCTTTGCTTTAGAACTTGATACCCTGTATGAAACCCCCACCAGACCGGTCTGGTTTATAATCTGTGCATATGGACCTCCTAGTCATTGTTACCCAGTTCTCTCTGCTGTGTCTCCTCTCCTGTACCTAATCGGTCAATTAATATGTTTATGCAAGTAAGATTCTTCGTTTGTCAGAAGATCCTAAAAGACGAGAATCTGAGGATTTAACAACTTCCTTTGTCTACATACCTAAGTAACATACATAACTATGACCCTATATAACTACATATATTGTACAAAGACAACCTAAACATACAAAGCAAACCTCATAATAATATTTCTTTCAGATGTAAAATATAAAAACATAAAGATCGCCTAGGAAAAAAAAAAAAGCATCAGATCAGAAAAAGCCAAATCGCATCATCTTTAGTGGGGGGTTGGTTGCACTTACATAGAACTGTCGATGCGTTCAGGAACAAGAAATCAACCTGTTCGATTTGTTTCGTTTATCCCTCGTATTCGCCCATCCCCATTCAAATCAACACCCAACAATACCGATTATATTGTGCTTCATCGTGTATACGTCGTCGCCGTCGCCGACACGGGCATCGCGAGTTAATAACGTGAAGTCACGTCGAGGTACAGAGCCGCAAGCTCCCTAGACGACCGTTCATTTCACAATCTGCTCACAGTGAAGTGATTGCATATCATTCTCCAAATCATTCGATACGATCTCGATAACGGTTGGCAACCTCAATCTATATTGTCAATCTATTTGACAAAGTGCGATTGCTTGCAAAGAGATCCAGACTGCTTGCGACTGAAGACAAATGTGATTGAATCGTACCCAACACCAATACACAAGCTCTGGACCAGATTGTTATAGCCGATAACAAAAGGAACACGTCCCTTTTCTTACAGTGTGGTCTGGTTTGAATCGAGAAACTTGCAGTTGATTGAAAAGGAATCTAACGAAGAATGCTAGGTTCATCCGCACGTGCCCAGCCATGCCCGGAATATCGTGAGGGTATACAAAAGATATACAAGACAATCTCTTGGCACTTCATAGTATGGTATTGTATACCATCTACGAATGAATGACTGGAAGATATTCCTCAAGAACACCCACCAATTGATTTTGCGCCGGGTTGCCAAGATATACGGTGATTGTGAAGGCATACCCGTGAACCGCAAGAGAGACGTTGAACTCTTCATCTGCTGCGTGCTATATGCCACATGTGCATCAACCTGCGAGACAGAGGAGACCAGAAAGAGTCGTTCCTTCGCTTTACGTCGAAACATCTACGATCTGTGCGATAGACAATCCCACAATCCCAGGCGTCACTCGTCACTTCCTCTTCCCTCTTCACACCTATTAGGAGTTGACAATCCTTCATATTGAAATCTCCAATACATGCCCCCCGTTGTGACGGACCTACTGTCTATGGACATCAAAGAGGTATGTAGCTATTCAGAGATATCTCAACCCCCGATGCGCATTATGCAACCCTCTTCCATTGTCCATCCCAAATACCATTCCCCCAGGCTGTTCAGATCTGAAAAACAAAACAAACCATCATACTCATCAACTCCAATTCACCGGCGTTACTTGTTGTGTGGTGACTTGAGAGTTGTGGCGTCATTGGGGGTCTTCCGTTCTCAGACGCGTCTTGAAGTTCCCGCGCCTTTCGCGACTCTCTTCTCTTCTCCACATCTCTCCTACACCTCCCCTGGAAGCTCCCACCCACCACCTACCCCAGCTTCAATCTACCAATCGCCTACTGAATTTTAACTTATCTCATCCCAGCTTGCCACTATGGCTGATGATACCCCTGTGTCTGCGCCCGTCGAGGGCGACCAGCCCGAGCGCGCTACTGAGCAACCCACTGACTCCGAGAAGAAGTCTGAGGATGTGACTGTGTCGGAAGACAAGCCTACCGGTAAGAATCGACTGATTGATATCAATCAATCATTTTGCGCCTCTATTTCTCAATGCTGTCCCCCGGTCGGGACATCCTGTTTCTGTGCGACACTAACCCACTGTTTCTTCCAGAGACTGAAGCCGCGACCGAGAAGAAGGCGGACGCTGAAGCCGAGGCTGATAAGTCTACTACCGCCGATGCAGTTCCTGAGGCCAAGGCCGATGGCGAAACCGCCGAAGCTGCACCTGCCGATGCAGAGGCTGCTGCGCCCGCGGAGGCCAACGGAACCCCTGCCTCAGCAAAGAAGTCCTCCAAGAACCGTCGCACCTCCACCGGTGCTACTCAGAAGCTGAGCCGCAAGAAGTCCCAGAGTCGCATCACCCACCTGGACGCTAAGCCCGGCCAAACCTATCTTGCCCGCCTTCGCAGTTATGCGCCCTGGCCTGCTATCATCTGTGACGAGGGAATTCTGCCTCCCAGCTTGCTTGAAACTCGTCCCGTTACCGCCATGCAGAAGGATGGATCCTACAAAGGCGAGTATGGTGACGATGGCAGACGCGCCCATGAGCGTACCTTCCCCGTCATGTTCTTCGACACCAATGAATTGTGAGTCAACATCCGCGCAGCCTCTACGCTAGACGCGAACTTGCTACTGACTATTTTTTTTTTTGACAGTGCCTGGGTTCCCAACACCAACTTGACCCCACTCGACCCTGCCGAGTGCAAAAACATCTCCGAGAAGAATAAAAGCAAATCACTCGTCAATGCCTACAAGGTCGCATCCGAGGGCCACAACCTTCAGTACTTCAAGAAGCTCCTGAACGAGCACCAGGCAGCTATTGACCAGGAAGAGGCTGAGCTTGAAGCTCAGGAAGCAGAGAAGGCAGCTGCCAAGGCCGCAAAGGAGGCCAAGAAGGGTAAGCGCAAGAGCAAGGGTGCTGAAACCGATGTTGAAATGGAGGATGCGGATGACTCCAAGAAATCCAAGGCTCCTTCCAAGAAGCGCAAGAAGGATGTTGAGACTGATGCTGAAGCGGAAAAGGTATGTATTACAAGATCATTGTGATTTTGATGTCGCTCATCTCACAATATTATAGCCCGCTAAGACTCCCAAGTCCAACACCAAGCTCAAGTTGACCACCCCCAAGGCTCCCGCCGAGGACACCGGAAAGAAGACTCCCTCCAAGACCAAGAAGGCACCTGCCAAGAAGGGCAAGGCAGCTCCCGCTGTCAGCGACGAAGGAGATAGTGCCGACGCTAAGGAATCCGAAAAGCCCATTGACCCAGAGGAGTTGAGAAAGAAGAAGGAGAAAGAGAGTACGCAATCCCCCGTCTTCCCCGACGATCCCGATCAAGCCAGCTCATTGTACATTACAGTTCTGTTCCTCCGTCACAAGCTTCAGAAGGGTTTCATCTCCCGTGACCAACCCCCCAAGGAAGATGAAATGGCCAGTATGGCCAGCTACTTTGACAAGTTGGAGAAGCACTCGGACTTGGAGGTGTCGATCATCCGTTCGACCAAGATTAACAAGGTCCTCAAGATGATTGTCAAGCTTAACTCAATTCCCCGGGACGAGGAGTTTAACTTCCGCCACCGTGCCATGAACATCTTGTCTAGCTGGAAGAACATCCTGGACGCGGACACTCCCGGCCCTGCTGACAAGGATGAGAAGCCTGCCGTTAACGGATCTAAGGAGGAGGATGGCGTTGAAACCCCCAAGCTGGAGACAGAAGAGGAGAAGGAGCCTGAGTCCAAGTCGACTAAGGATGTTGATTCCCCAATGCCCGACGCGGATGAGAAGGCCCCCGAGCCGGAGCAGGAAGAAAAGCCGGAGGAGAAGGCAGTTGAGGAGCCCACCGAGGAGAAGTCCGAGGAGAAGTCCGTCGAGGCTACTGCTTAAGTGGTCTAAGAATCACGACTTTGCGATGTCTGTTTTCTTATTCTTTTCCATTTGCGCTCTCATTCATGTTCTCTTCTTTGTCTCTGTTTCAATCTACGCGGTTCTGCCGGTTTGTTTCCTTTTTTTATCTTTTTTGTCACCTGCCAATGCAATACTGGGATACGGGGCTGGACCAACCAGCAAGGCTTCTTTGAATCAATTGAAAATGTGATTGTTCTTTCTTTCTGAATTGGCTTCTGCACATTGACTTGTGTCCTGGCCATGGAGCATGGGAGTTACCTGGCTCTGGATCTTTTCCCAGAGGTTGCACGCCAAGGATCTCTTTCGATGTCGAGCCCATTGTGTACCAAGCCAAGTTGGGCCCAGAGTATCGGAGAGAATGTTGTTTTACGACGTGAAAAATGAACAGAAAGGTCCCCAGGAGTACGTAATGGAGCGGCTATGTCTTCTTCACTGCATGTATTGAGCTCTTGAATACAAGGATCCATAATGGCTGTTCAGTAAATCGGTACATCAGTAGGTAGTAGGTAGTAGAACGTATGTAAGACTCCGTGGAAGGTCGAATTCCATGCAATTGGGGTTATCTCTATAAAATGTCTATTTGAATGTAGTCAACGTATCGACGGAGGAAGCATAAAATGCTTATATGCCCAGCTCTTTGCCAAAAATCAAAAATCCCCACGCCTTCTATATATAATGGATGCAGTTATACATCATGCTCCTCGAACCCAAATGAAAAAGAAAACACAGTATGACGCCGGTTCAATGAAATCCCCAGATTTCCTGTCCAAATCACTCATGCCTCACTCGCAGCAACGCTATCTTCGACAGCGATGACAACCACAACGCAGATATCATCAACTTTTCCACCGCGGTAATAGTCACCCGGGTGGTAGCGCTGAGCCTCCTTAGCAAAGGGCCCATCGCGACGATAGTCGACACTAGCAATTTTCGCCTCGCCAGCAATCGTGGCCGCAAGAACAGACTGCAACGTGACTCCATCCTCGGGTCCAGACTCGGTATTAGCCGGGTCCTTGGAAAGCGGCGAGCCCGATGGAGTGGGAAGAGCATCAGCCAATCCACCCGGCGCAGCCAGCGCACGCAGGTTCTCCGAGACCCCAACGCCAGACTCGGTAGCCGTCCACGCGCCAGTCATAACCATACGGCTCGTGATGAGCTTGAGGATATCCTGATTATTGAGATTATCAAAAACACCATCGGTGGCAATAATGAGCACATCTCCATGCTGCATCTGCACATTTGTGACCGACGCATCACGGGGGAAATCCTCCAAAAACGCCCCACCAAAGACAGAAGCCTGGGCGCGCATACGCGGCGGGATCACGCTGAGCTGGTACGGGGTATTGAAGCCATGCGTCTGCGGAACCGAGTAATGATGCACCGCTGCCCTCCTCAACAAAACCGAGCCCGAATCACCCAAATTGGCCAATTCGACCCGTCCATCCGGCAACGCGACGCCAACGGATGCCGTACTCCCACCCGCGCGGATGTTCGGATCCGCCACGACCTGGTCGTACCCAGCCTGTATGAGGTATTTCGAGCGCAAGCGCTCGGCAGGCTCATGCCAGGTCTGCGCGGTCTCCGCCATGTAATTGCACAATCCATGCGAGAAGTCTGCCGGATCGACGCGGGATTCCGTCCAGCCTCCTACACCGTCTGCGACGCCGAAGGCGACCGCTTCGGCATTTGTGTCTTGGTGGTCTGAGATGCGGTTTCCGATGCGGGTTACGAAGAAGGCGTCTTCGCCTGAGTCTGGGCGGTTGCGACGGCGGCTGACAGAGTTCTTGTCCTTTGAGACGCCTAGGGCGTCTGCTGTTGGGTCGAAGTTGTATGCATTTTTGATGGGGTGGAAGCGGCGGCCTTTGCCGGAGGAGGAGACGGCGACGCGGTAGGAGAGGTTTGAGGGCGAGGGCTTTTCGAAGTTGGTTGTTGGGGTTGCGTGGAAGGCTCGGCGGGAGGGTTGGCGGGTTAGATTCAGGCTTAGACGGGTGTCTGGTCTGAGTCTTGCGACATGGGAGGACAAGCGGACACGTTGGGCTTTGAACAGGGAGGGTGTGTATGTGCTCGGATTGGTGGAGATTGAATAGGCGCCGTCTCGAACGATGGCTTGTAGGCTACTGCAGGCGGAACTGCAGGCTCTACAAGAAACACTTGGCGGGATCATCTCAGGTTTTGGGGGGTTTATGTATAGTTCCCTCGTGTGGAGTATGGGCCTCCTATTTGAGAGTGAGAGGAACAAGAAGAGAGGAAACAAGAGGTATAAAGAAAGAATCCAAAAGCCAAAAAGCCCCAAAAAAAATCCAGGAGCTGAATGAATCTCAACGGATAAGACAAGTACCCGCCCTTATCGTCCGACCGCCTGGCGTCATTGATTTTTTTGTGAATACCAGATTTTTCAGGCAGAAATTGTTAATTTGTATGAGGTTGGACTTGGTGTGAGAAGAAGATATATAGACAGAGCGAGAGATAATGAGTTCAAATACTGTTCTCATAAGTAGTTGGATTCAAATATATCCAATTCGATCAGACCTGCCCTGGTATGCTCTTCAAACGCGTTACCGCCCAAGTCTATCAATTATTCTGCCGCCCGCAACATCTTCTCTCCCGCCAACCTTTTTCTCTTCGCTACGAGATACCCCAATTCTTTTCTTTTACTCAAGCGCAAATCTTTATTAATCTGCTTTTTGAGCTACTGGAGAAGCACAAGCTTCTAAGTTGCCCAAGATGATGCACCCCGCGCGACAAGCTTATGTCGAGGAGACGGAAGACACAGACATGGGGGGCATCAGCTATGCCGATCTTCGTAAGTCGTTCTCGAAACCCGTTTTATTTGACGCCTACTGATAAAACGATAGCCACGGACCAAGACTATGATATGCCCACTACCCCAGGGGGTATCCCAACCGAGCGGGCCTCTGCCATTCTATCGCAATTTGAACGGAAACGGAGAGCAGCAGCAATGGTGGTTCCAACAGATGACACACGAGTACGCTCACGACTACGAGAGCTTGGGGAGCCCATTACGCTATTCGGCGAAGGACCATCAGAGCGACGCGATCGTCTGCGTGAACTGTTGACCGACATGGCGGAGCAACAAGGCGGAGTCGAGATAGAAATGGAAGAAGCGGAGGAGGAAGGGGAACAACAAGAAGAATTCTTCACAGAGGGCGGGAACGAGTTACTCGAGGCCCGGAAAGATATTGCGCGCTATTCTTTGCCCCGCGCAAAGGCTCGCGTGGCCCGGCTTAAGGACGAATCAACAATTACACTTCGAACGCATATCAAACATCGCAAAGCCGTCAAGGAGAAGCTACAAGGATTTGATCTTTACGGGTCTCAGATTGCTGGCGATCGTCCGGTTAGCATTTGTCGATTCGCGCCGGATGGACAGACAATCGCTGCTGGAAACTGGAGCGGTGGGATTAAATTACTCAGCGTACCCAATCTGGAAGAAAAAGCGAGTTTCAAGGCGCATACGGATCGAGTGGGTGGTTTGTCGTGGTTCCCCGGCGCCACTCTCCCCAGCTCGAATGTCTCACCCTCGACTGTCAATTTGATCTCTGGAGGCGGCGAAGGAAATCTTAACCTCTGGGCCCTTGACCAAGAAAAGCCGCTGGCTACGTTAACTGGCCACTCGGGCCGTGTATGCCGTACCGAGTTCCACCCTTCGGGTCGATATGCAGCATCGGCATCCTTCGACAGCTCATGGCGGCTGTGGGATGTGGAAACAGCAACCGAGCTTCTTCTGCAAGAAGGCCATTCGCGAGAGGTCTATACAGTGGCGTTCAACAACGATGGCTCTCTCGTGGCCAGTGGTGGATTCGACAGCATCGGACGTATCTGGGATCTGCGGACAGGACGCAACGTGATGATTCTCGACGGCCACATTCGCGAGATCTACGGTATGGACTGGGGCGTTGATGGTCACCGGGTACTGTCTGGTTCCGGTGATGGCTGGGTCAAATGCTGGGACTTGCGACAGATGAAGGAGACGGGTGGAATTGGTGCGCATAAGAGCGTGGTATCGGATCTCCGCTGGTACAAGGGTGTAGAATCTGCGTCATTCTTGCCTTCTACGGATGGTGGGATGGACATTGATGACGCTCCACCAGCTGCCGATAAAGCAGCGGAGGCGCCCTCACCCAAGAAATCAGGCACATTCTTTGTGAGCAGTGGATTTGATAAGAGTGTCAACATCTTTAGCGCGGATGACTGGTCCCTCGTGAAGTCGCTGAGCGGCCACTCGGGCAACGTTCTCAGCACGGATATCAGTGACGATGCCAAGTGGATTGCTAGCTGCGGTCACGATCGGACTGTGAAGCTTTGGGGGATTGAATGATTCAAGTTTATACATTGGCTCTTCAACTATCTGTCTTGTGCCTCCTAATTGGAAATGGTATACAATTCAAAGAACAGGCTGTAATTCGCCGAATACATATGTAAGATTTCTCAATTTCTCAAGTATCCAGGTCGATATCCTTCGTCGTCTGTTCCTGAATCGTAGTTGATCACGTGCCAAATGCGGGGATGACGTAAAGCGGTACGCCGGGAGCTTTTTGTCAACTTTGAACTGATAGCTCTTCTCTTGACCTTGCCTTGACCATAAACATACTACATAGTCATGGCTTTCCGTCCACAGAGAATTGCACAGCATCTCTGTCGCACAGCAACCCCACGGCCACTCTCACGGCCAACCAACTCGCTATCAAACACAAGCCAAGATGCATGCATGCTATGCCGATATCGCCAGCCAGCGCGAGGACTCACAACCCTCCCCACACGTGGATCTCCCATAACCCAGACACCCATGATCCAGCGCCGCGCTGCCTCAACCGAAACCTCTACTCCAACAGAACCAAGCAAACCCACCCTCGCCGGCGCACCAGATATCACCAACCACTACACGATCTTCCCTCGAACGCTACCAGCCGGCCCACCACCCGGTTCGACGTTCGCAATCTCAACCAGCGACCTCCGCCGCGAATTCCTCCAATTGCAAGGTCTGGTCCACCCAGACAAATACCCCAATGGAGCAGAGAAGCAGCTTGCCGAGGGTCTCTCAGCCCGGATCAACGAAGCGTATCGGACACTTCTAGACCCGCTGCAGCGGGCACAGTACATTCTACGCGAATGGCATGGGATTGACGTGACGGCGGAAGACGCGTCGGCTAAGCATGCGCTTGATGCGGAGACGCTGATGGAAGTTATGGAGGTGCAGGAGACTATTGAAGAAGTTGGGGCTTCTGCTGATGCGGAGGCGCAGATCAATGCGCTTAAGAAAGAGAATGAGGGGAGGGTTGTTGAGTGTGTGGAGAGACTTGGGGAGGCGTTTGAGAAGGGGGATTTGGAGGCTGCGAGGAAGGAATGTATTCGATTGCGATTTTGGTATAGTGTTGGGGAAGGGTTGAGGGAATGGGAGCCTGGGAATACGGAGATTCGGCTGATGCATAGTAGTTGATTGGTTTATTTTGTATATTATTGGATGTTTTGTTTTGGATATACTCCTTGGATATACTCCTTGGATAGACTACTCTACTCTTTTACATATGACATCTAGAGCATATTGGATGTGATTCGTGATATGTCGTGATATATATTCCAAGGGTGTGCCGATGATAGTTGTGATAGGACAGTCGATTAAGCTTGTTTTAAGGGAAAAGAGGGGCAAGGAATCTATTCAACCTGTCGTAGAAGAGTCCTAAAAGGATTGAAATGCCTATTTTTGTAAATCCATAAAATATATCCAGAAATATCTTCTGTAGATGTTGCTAATCCAACCTCGGTATAAATTAGGTACCTTTTTAGGGCATCGTTGTCACCATTGACCGCTACATCCCCAATATCGCAAATATCGCAATTATCCAAGACAAATGACAATAAAAAAAAACCAAAATAAGTGAAGCTTCAAATGCCAAATGGAGCTCTCAGGAACAAACCAACCAGTGAGGCCACAGATTGGGTTCTCTCGAGGCTGGGGATTGGGCACAAACCTGCTGACGCCAATGTCGCCCGACAATTGGACAGTCCAGGATCCAGTTATGACCAGCGGTTCTGTATGGCTGCTCTCTATGGTTCATCTGCGTTGTTTTTTGGTCTCGGTGAGAGCGGCATTTTATTCAAATGGGTTCAAATGAACAGGTGGAGGGTGGTTATTGGTATTGGGAGGGTTGAACAAGCCAGACCATCGAGAGTATAGTGTAGGGCGAGCAACCACGACAACATCCAATCTCTTTTGGCCCCATTTGGCATATTCTTTATAGAGTCATCTGGTCTAGCGTTAGTACAATGGGTCCTGGAAATGCTTCCTGCCCCCATCACAGCTGCACACGTTGCAGACTACTATCTTTGCCCAAGAACCCTTCCGGCGCCTTGGGAATTGGAGGTAAAAATATTTAATGGGACTATCCTGCATGTTAGAACGTAGATTAATTTCATCTCATCCTTCTGTAGAAGGTCAACTGTCTCTCATGGAGTCTGTTCCCAATTTTAGCAGGTATGGAGAGCACATCTCACCCTCAGTCTATGACTCAGGTATACACACCGTGAGCAGACCGCTAATTCAACATCTTCAGTATTGTTCAATCCCCGCCGTTCACCTTCCTTGTCGGCCCACGACATACGAAGTTGACAATCCAGTCGGGGCTGGCCGAACATGTCTCCAAACCACTCCATAATCTTATGAACGGTCCGACCAGGGAATCAAAACACCGAATCGCCGTCCTGGAAGAGGATGATGTGGAGACCTTTGTCGCATTCTCCGAGTATGCATACACCGGCGATTATACTGTCCCTCGTCCCGAGCGGGAGGTCCAGGAAGAACACAAGGTTGGGGTAGTCGAGAGCTCGCCGAGTACCGCCACTTGGAGAGGGAATTACCGGACTGGTTCAATGTCGTCGACTGTGCCACCCCCGGCTCCGTCGCCGCCTCCGCAGTTCCGCCATCGGGGACAAGCAGCGTACCAACAGTCTGCGCCTGAACCCGAGCCGCCAGTACCTCAGCCCGTGCCTGAGCCTGCGCCTGTCGAGGTCAAGGAACCGGTTACTCCAACCTTTGCGCCAGAGCCTGAGGTCGAGTCAGCTCCAGAGCCCGAGGCTCCAGTCGAGGTAACAGAGCCGGAGCCGGAGCCAGAGGCAGAGACATACCATGAAGCGGAGACTGCCCCAGAGCCACCAGCCGAGGAAGTGCCTGCCGGCGATGAATGGGCAGTTCCGACCGAAGAACCTGCGACATGGGAACCAGAAGAACCCAAGGCAAACAAGAAGAAGGGAAAGAAAGGGAAGAAAGGCAAAAAGCAAGCAGAGCTTGTCGAAGAGGAACTTCCCGCGCCAGCCGAACCTGTCAGCCTTACGCCGCCATCGACACCACCTCCAGAAGTTGCTGCCGAGCCTGTCCCCGAGCCAGCAGCAGAGCCCGTTGAAGAATGGGCTACAGCAGAGCCTGCACCAGAACCAGAACCAGAACCAGAACCGACTGAGAATTGGGAACAGCCAGCTGAAGAACCTGCACCTGAACCCGAAGCTGCATCTGAACCTGAAGCGGCACCTGCCTTCCAAGAGCCCGCGCCTGCAGAAGAACAAGAACAACCACCTGCTCCGGAAGGACCGATGGAAGATTCTTGGACTCAGGACCGAAGTGAAGGCATCAGCATTACCCAAGCACAGCGCCAACGACCAATGCTCGACATGTCCTTTGCCAACCAGCAGGCCACCTCACCCTGCGAGCCGGGCCTCAACCTATGGGACGAGTTCACCTCCCTACAATACGACGAGCCAACCAGCTCCAAACCCACCCCGGTCGAAACACCAAGCAACGAACTCCCCTACATCACCTTCCACGCCAAAGTCTACGTCTTCGCCACACGGTACCTAATCCCCGCTCTGGCCCAGCTCTGTCTCCGAAAGCTGCACCGCGACCTGCTCCGACTGTCATCGGCAGACTTCGAAACCGCCGATCTGGGCGACTCCCAAATTCTAGACGGCTTGGCAGCGACCAAGGCGCAGATGGTGTTGGAGCTGGTACACTACGCCTACACCAAGACGGCCCGACTGGAGCCGATCTCGCCGACGTCCGCGACGCAGCTTCGGGAGAACCAGCTACGTCGACTGGTGGTTCACTATGCGGCATGCAATGTGAAGGAATTGGCACGGTATCATTCGGCGGAGGATTCGGTCTCGGCGACACCTTCTTTGCGGCCCGTGGATGCCAAGACGGAACGACTTGAGACTTCCACTTCCACTCCCCCTAAGAGTCTCCGTGCCTTGTTGGATTTGACGACGGAGCTGGCCTCTGATCTTGTCTACCGCATGATGTGAGTGGATGGTGGGATGTGATTGGGTGTGAGAGTGGAATGCCCAGCATTTTGGTGTGTTTCTGGTTTTCTGGTTTTCTGCATCAAGTTGAGATATGATTTCATGCGTTGCTGCCCTGACGATATTTCGAAGGAACTGGCGTTCTGTTGCATTTTGCATTTTGGATTTTTGCATAATTTGAATTTGACATTTTCGAGGTGCATTGCATTATCTTTCTTTTGTTCTTTTTTTTTCTTTCTTTTGTTTTGAATGAAGTGATTTTTATATTGTCCATCCACGGTTGTATGTAAGGTTGCGGGTGATCAGTGGGATCCCGAATTGATAAATCCATAGAATCCATAGAATGAGAACTCCATTGATCCATCGACCCCATCGACTCCATAAGAGCCAGACCCTGAATGTGATCAAGTGGATAGTTGATGACATCGTTTCATGAGTTTCATCGGTTTCATCACATCTGGACCTCCGAACAAGGCTGGGCATCTTGGCGAAAGATAAGGCAATCCATTCACCAATGACAATCCTAAGAATCCCTTGAGCGATGATCGACTGATCGACAAAGATCCATGTCAGAATTGGATTCTTGGCGAGAATGGTGTCAATAGTGTTGTTTTGACGGGGCTGTGTGAAGATAAGAGACGAGAGAAGAGAAGAAGGTCAGGGGAAAAAAGCCAAGAAATTCCGAGTACGTCAACGTTCCGAACTCCACCTCTGGACCTCACGTCAACTTTCCAACTTCTCTCCTTGATCTTCATCCATTGCGTGTCCTCTGCATACAATTGAAAAATGGTTCAACATCGACGTTGTGCATACACGCAATGGTGTTACCTAGTGATTCCTCGGCACTACATTTCCCTTTTCCCTCTTCACAGCCCTTCACAGCCACCGAACTAAAAGCTTGGCAGCGGTCCGTCAACGATGTGTAGATCATCGTTCTTGGCGTTGAGCGTTCAGGCACGTTGGACGCGCATTGGAATCCCGGTTTAGACTTTTCTATACCTCCTATATACCCTATCGGAAGGGTTCGGCGTGAAACAAAAAGGAAATTACTGTCGGGCCGAATGAATTCGGGTTTGAGATTCATCATCTGAGTAACAGGTCTCTGATTGAAAGGAATGAGGTTGAACTGACACATATTCTGGTTATAGATTGTCAATCAGTCTTGTACTCTCTTCTCTCAAGGACCAGGTTATATCGATGGTGCAGGAAACCAAAAAAAGCGCTACGCCCCAATGATTTCTATATGTTCTTGGCAGAGTCCCATGCTCGACTTCACCAACACCCCCCTAGGCATCGAAGTTTTTTCTGTACGGAGTATCTGCGTCTAAGCCAGATCCGCAGTGGATCACAGTGTTTCCGGAACTGCCCCTAGAGGAACCAACCGCCACCCCCCTGATGCGGATTGGAGCATGATGAATCGTCCGAGCCCAATATCCTGGGCCGATCTATTCTTATAGATTTCTCTTAGTTCGAATTATGGAGTCAAACATGCCCGATTGAGACTGCTGGTAGGTCCGTTTCAAAGAACTCCATTGCCTTGACTACCCTAGTCTACCTTGTGTAGAATCCCTTTCCGGGTTCTATTCTTTTTTTTTAAAAAAAAGTATAGTCTTGGAACTTCTTGGCTGATCTTCAGTGAATTATGGAATTATGGAATTGATATGCCTGTATACTCTGTGAATTAGTATATTAACATCTCTCTCGCTCCTTCTCCCAGTTCATCCACTTCATTACATTCACTATCATTCATACTATCATTTCAATTACTTCAATTCTTCTGACTTGATTTTGCTCTTTTATTGCTTCTATGACCCATTGGTCTATATTGTCTTGAATCCACTCCCTCTACGGAGTATACTCCTTTCTTTTATGTTCCAACCTTAGGGCTTCATCTATACATTACATCAAATCGTCCACTCTATATACACACACAATGTCCAATCCAATTCTACTAGGGGCCTACCCTAATCACAGCCAAGAGCTTCATCCTCCTCCATCTGCACCAGCATCCTCTCACTCCGACATGCCCTTCATGAACTCAGAGAAGTGCGAGAAGCAATACCCACTGAGCTTCCGCGAACGCCTCCGCCATTTCACATGGGCATGGTACACCCTCACCATGAGTGCCGGAGGCCTAGCCCTCCTCATCGCAAACCAGCCGAACAAATTCAAAGGCTACCGCGAGATCGGCCTCGCCATCTACCTCTTCAACCTCGTCCTCTTCTCCCTCGTCTGCTCTCTCATGGCAGCACGCTTCATCCTCCACGGCGGAGCCCTCAACTCCCTCCGTCACGAACGTGAAGGCCTCTTCTTCCCAACCTTCTGGCTCTCCGTCGCAACAATGATCACCGGTCTGGAGAAGTACTTCGGCGACAACCCTGCCCCATCCTTCACAACAACCCTCGAAGTCCTCTTCTGGATCTACTGCTTCTGCACCTTCACCCTCGCCGTCGTACAATACTCCTTCGTCTTCACCTCGCACACCTACCGCCTCCAAACAATGATGCCCTCGTGGATCCTGCCCGCCTTCCCAATCATGCTAAGCGGCACAATCGCATCCGTCATCTCCTCCCGCCAGCCCGAACGCGCAGCAATCCCCATCGTCACCGCTGGAATGACCTTCCAAGGTCTAGGCTTCTGCATCTCGTTCATGATGTACTCACACTACATCGGACGGCTGATGGAGAGCGGACTTCCGTGTCGGGAACACCGACCAGCGATGTTCATCTGCGTCGGACCACCAGCTTTCACCGCGCTTGCTCTGGTCGGTATGGCGCAGGGACTTCCTGAGACATTCAGGGTGATGGGGAGTGAGGATACTGCCGCTGATGGACGGATGCTGGAGATTCTGGCGTTGGCCGCGGGCGCGTTCTTGTGGGCGCTGAGCTTTTGGTTCTTCTGTGTTGCTGCTATTGCGGTTATTCGGTCGCCGCCGACGAACTTCCATCTCAGCTGGTGGGCGATGGTTTTCCCTAATACTGGGTTTACCATTGCTACTATCACGCTTGGAAATGCGTTTGACAGTGCCGCGATCAGGGGTGTTGGCTCTGCGATGACTATCTGCATTGTCTGCATGTTCATCTTTGTCTTTGTGAATCATGGTCTTGCGGTCTATCGTCAGGATATTATGTATCCTGGTAAGGATGAGGATACCTCGGACTGAGATACTCTTCCGACCGAGGGATTCCTATCTCTCGCGCTCTTTTTGGTTTCTTTCTTGTCACTTTGGACATTTTCTCGGCTTCTTGCACAACCTTTCTTTGCATTCTTTCGTCTTCTTTCATTGCACACACTTCTGCCATCTCATTGTTGTCATTTTTCATTCTAATTTTGATCTTGTCGGTTTCTACTGTTTTATCTCAAAAGCGTTCAAGCACTCTGTCTTTGTTCCGGTCTTGTCGGAACTCTTCTGCATCTTCTGCATCTCCGGCGTCTCATATCTTGTCTGATCCTCCATTTCCTTAGCGTCTACGTGTCAATAGAATTAGAACGAGAACAAATCATTTCATTGCAATCATTCCATAACTACCTAGTAATACAAAACAAAACAAAACAAAACAAAAGACTAAGCCCTTGTGGACAAGTACGGAGTTTCAAGAACCAAAACAAAAAGACAAGTCACGCGACCACAAAGCCCTACCTGGAAGTCATCATACACGAAGAACACTACAAAGTACATAAACTACAGAGGAGAAAGAAAAAAGACCTATCAGAAAAAGAAAATACATTGAAAAGGCTCGTCTTGGCTTCATCCCGAAGGATTACTGGACCCCAGCACCACGATGAGGTGCGAGCCAACGCTGGGGAAATGGCATATAGATGGCGAGATAAATGGCAGAAGACGTTGCAGAAAATAAATGAAGAACAAAATGAAGAACAGACATGGTGACGACGTCCCTCTCTTCACTTCCCAGTCGGCACCAGGTTGCCCCGGGACCGGTGGGCAGAAGGCGGGGGATAAATGATGAACAAGAAACCCCAAAGATGAAATGTAAGATGGAAAGTGGGAGAGGGGAGGGAGGGGGCGCAGAAAGACGAAGGATGAGGGATGGGGAGAAAAAAAAAGAAGAGTGGGGAGATGAAGAAGAGAAGAGGAAAAAGGGGGGGAGGGGGGTATTTATAAACAACAGAGTCTCGATGGCCTCAGGATACACTTTTACCTGATCACCCGGGCAATATGTATGTCACCATTATGTCAATGTCAATATGTATGTATGTATGAAGTAGAAGTACAAGTGGAAGTAGGACAGAAGTAGAAGAGAAGACAATGATATTGAATCCTATGTAAGAGATTGTCACCTTGCTCTAGCAAGTTTTGTTTGGGTATCATGATGACAGGAAAAAGCAGTCTTTTGCCGCACATGGCTTCGTCGCGGTGGAGCGACAGGTCGAGTTCATGCTCGACAGTCAAGCCTTGAAACGTCTCGAGCTTCTTGGAGCTGGCGCGCACTGGACAGACGGCCAGAAGCCCGCGACGCCGACGGCATCTGATGGACTACCACGTGGCCCTGTCTGTTGGGAAGGAGTGAACTGCTGAGGCGAGACTTCCGGAATTGTTTGGCAAAGACGGCCCTCAGAGTGGTGGTAGACTTGGGATGAAGTGCGAAAGCCGTCCACATCAGCTTAAGCAACCTTTCTGCCGACGTTGCCGATTCCACGGCCGACAATGCTGACAATCACATCTCCATCTCCATTGTCAGGTGCGTCACGGATACCCCAGCCGGGGGCACCGAACTTGGACAGATCACGAGCGAGCTGGACAACGTTGGGATCAGCAATCACATCTCGGCCAACCTGCAGCCGTCCAACATCCTCCGAACCCATGGTCATGAGAGTGAACATGGTTGTCGCAGCCGCAGGCGCCACACAACCTCCCTTGGCAACCGTCTCCAGAAGCTGGAATGCACACTGCTTTCCAACTTCCTCGGGGGCTTGACCACCCTGTGGTGGAGAGGCCACATCAGCCGAGAAGAGGCAACCCGTGGAAGACTCTGCCACCAGGGACAAACCAAATCCAAGGCCGATCTTCTTCTTTGCCTGGGGGTTGGTCTTATCCGGAGCTGGGACCAAAGGCGCAGACGCAACGTCGGAGAAGATATAAGTATCAGGGCTGAGTGGGTTGAGGATACCACGGGCAGTCTCAATCATGCGAGCGTTGTTGGAACCAGACACACCAACCGAGTATACAACACCACGGATGCGCTTGATGCGGCCGGCGTTCATCAAGTGCAGAGTCTTCGGCAGACGGACCTGGTGACCAAACACGAGCTGCACCTCACCACCACCACCCCTGCCGGTGGGACCGGTGTTTGAGCGTCTCAGGATACGGAGCTCGATGTTGTTGAATATACCGAATTGTCTGTACAGAGGGAGGATCGCAGTGCGAACGCTGTCGACGGACATATCTCCAGTCTGAGTTGACGAGGTGATGACACCGGGTCCTGTGAAGAGCACCTTCATGGGTGCTTTGGCGAAGGGGGCCAGTAGACAGAGCGGGATCAGGAAGTAACTGAGACCGCGGTTACAGTTTGACGGAATCTCGTAGGTGATCATGCCGCCGCTGGCTCCAGTACCGGCCGTGCTGCCAGTGACCAAACCGGGCTTGTAGACAAGCACGGTACCTGTGTATGAGATTTCCATTTGAGAGCCATTGGTGATTGCATCTAGGAGGCGGAGGAAAGAAATTTCATGAGGCGCAAGACCCGGATTCGTGGGCGACGAGGAACGAATTTGCGAAATGTGGACTGTGCGGCCGGTGAGGGTGGACAAGACCAGGCGATATACCAGATTGTGATGGGATGTAAACCGGAGGGGGGGTTGAGAGGTGGCCATTTTGTGTGGTTGGTCAAGACTCTCGCCGTTAAACACTGTAGTCTGGCTGTTGGATTCGAGATATGAAAAAGAAAAATTGACGGAGGGAAGTTGATCCGGTCCGATATTTAAGTCCGGGGTGGAGCTGATATCTCCGGGGATCAGATCGTCGTTTTGGATTTCTGAAGGTTCCAACCTCATGCGACATTTGCAAAAAAAAACTTACAAAGTATACTCTGACAAGATCAGATCTTGATATATCCACAATGCTTCTTCCAGCGCTAAACATCCCCAAATGGTAAGCTCAAAGCTTGACATATATCTTTCTTACAATACCTCCCCCCACTATATGATTCATCACACGACCTATCAGCAAGCTATCCTCAAACCCAACAGCTAACAATATCTATCCAGGCTCGAAGAAAACTCCCATCTCCTCCAACCACCGGTCAACAACTACTGTGTCTATCACCCCTCAACACCGGCCACAGCCGGCTACACAGTGATGATAGTGGGCGGGCCCAATGCCCGGACCGACTTCCACATCAACACAACCCCAGAGTTCTTCTACCAATACCGGGGATCAATGCTCCTCAAGACAGTCGACAACTCAACCGCACCTCCTAGTTTCCAAGATATCCCCATCCACGAAGGCTCGATCTTCCTGCTGCCCGCGAATACCCCACACTGCCCCGTGCGCTTCAAGGATACAGTCGGTGTTGTGATGGAGCAGCCGCGGGCTAAGGATGCAGTCGATGCTATGAGATGGTATTGCAAGAGCTGCAAGGAGATTGTATGGGAGAAGAAGTTCGTGTGTGTTGACCTGGGGACGCAGGTTAAGGCTGTGGTTGAGGAGTTTGCGGCCGACGAGGAAAAGCGCAAGTGTAAGGCTTGTGGAGAGATTGCGGCGTCGAAGTATCAGGATGGGGAAATTGTGCAGCCGCCGACTTATCCTGAATAGTGTAAACTGGTCAAGTGCATTGGAGGGTGAGGTTGGTGAGGCCGTAATTGTAATATTTCTTTTCGGTCATGAATGGTTATGAGTGACGAATCCCCAACATGCTTTGAGATAGTATGAATAGAAATTAAAAAAAGAATAGAATGAGATGGATACACTCGACATATCAAAGTGTTATCCAAGTCTAGATCAAGATACGAGGGAGGAAAGCTGTTTTATATGACATCTTATTATGACCAAGGTTATGGCATTTATTACAAGCACACAGCCCCTTACCGTGTTGCAGATTCTCTCCCTCCCCCCGAAAGAACACCATTTATTAACCGGGGTAACCGACCCAACAATCATGTACTAGAAAAAACACCCCATAGATGCATACAGCGGAGAGCTGCAATCTTGTGTGATGCACTGAACTCATGCCTCAATATATCCAGAACATTATTCATCAAGCGGGCAATCGATGCTTTCATGGCCATCTCGTTCACAGAGAGCACACCACTTAGACTCATCGATAACTCCCGATGATTTACCGGCAATGGGAGCCATGGATGAGCCCATGGATGAGCCCAGCCCACTAATGCCCTTCAGCCCTTCCATCACCACATCCCGTCCTGTCTTTAGTGCAGGGGGAGTATCGGAATGAATGGATGAGGCTTTGGTCTGGAGGGGTTCGGTCTTCTCAACTGGGTGTTCATCGGAAAGTTCATCGGCAGCATCATGTTTGAGATTTTTCTGTTCAGTGGCGTTCTGGCCAGAGCCGAACATGCTAGTGCAGTTTAGGATGTCGTGGCCGCCTGTTTCACAGATCTCGCACCACATGGTGTCCTCGTCGGAAGAGCGTTCGGATTCATGCATGGTCTCCAGTCGCGATTGAGAAGAGTTGGAGATACCGCGGTGATGGCGGGGCTCCGAAGGAGCATCGTGCCAGTCGGTCGGGACCACTGTACGGTCAGAAAGACGGTTGGGGTTGGGGTTGGGGTTGTTTGAGTGATTGGAGATATTACCCGCAGAGTGCGAGGTCCTGTGTTGCTTCGGTGAAAGGGTGATGGTAGAGCTGCGGCGACGACCACCAGACTGCAGGTGCATTTCTTGAAGTTGACGCTCAAGCTCTTCGATCCGATTGTCTTTGCGGTTTGTGGTTTCTTCCACCTCTTGCAGTCGAATCTCGAGCTGACTAACGTGCTCCGGATTATGATCATGATCCGCCGAGCCGTTCTGTCCCAAACCTGCCGCGCTGGGGTTTCCGCGACTCAATGAATGAATAATGGCCTTGAGTCCTCGAATCTCATCATCCTTCTGGTCCAATTCACTACTGCTTCGGGGTCCGTCGGCGGCAGCGTGTGCATCTTTCAGCGCAGCGACAGAGTGATCACGCTCCTTCTTCAGCTCCAACTTGGTGCGCTCAACTTCACCGCGGAGGAACTCGACTTCGGCCCGAGCCTCGGCCTCTCCACGCCGGGCGTCCTCGAGGCCTTCCTCTAACTCCGAGACTAGCTCTTCCAACTGCTTGAGCTGCTGCGCAACAACCTCGACATCTTCACCGCGGTCCTGCAGTTCTTTATTCTGCTGCATAATCTCGTCGATACGCTGTTCGTACACGCGTTCTGTTTCGGAGGCTGCGATCTCCAACGTATCGAGGGTGCTTCTGAAGTCTGCGCGGTGGACGTCGAATTCCGCCGTTAATTGGGTAATCCGCTCGTTGCGCTCGCGTAGCTGTGTACGGAGCGACTGGCCCTCCGATCCCTCCATCTCCTCCAATGTCTTTTGGAACTCGCTCAAAGTCCCCGACTGCTCATCGAGCTGCTTATCTCGGTCCAGAAGCTGCTTCTCTAGACTTTTGATCTGATCCTTCAAGTCTTGAGTCTCCGACGAGAGCGGCCGGCGAAAGTCCGATGGCCGTCCATACGACGAGGAGTCATCATCCACACTCAGTCGTGACGAGGGTCTATCAGACAGCCGAGACGGTGCCTTGACGGGGCTACGCATGGCGCCGTTCATCCCACTGGTCCTGGATGCTGCCGATGGCGTACGTAGGCCGGCCAAACTGAGTTTCGGGGGAGGGGGCACGCGCGGGGATTCGGGTCGAGGGAGCGAGGGTCTTCGGACTCGAGGACGGGGGGTAGCAAGAGCTGCACCGACAGATTTGCTGAAGTTGACGGGTCCCCCACGTGCAGGAGTAGTCGGGGTAGATATATTCGAGGATCGCCTTGTGACATACTTGCTGTTGTTCATGGGAACGAATATGCCAGAACCCGGAATCGAGGTTGCAAAGTACTTCCGGCCATCGACATCGCCACTGTTTTTGCCTCGTTGCGCGTGTTCGGAGCTCAGTTCAACACCTGCGAATCGTCCGGCCTTCCCCGCTACCGATCCCAAATATTTGACTGTCCCATACATGCCACCGGGGACATTCACCACGTCACCGACCTGTACATCATCGGGGTGTGCCATTGCGAAGGGATATGGACAATATGAATAGAAAAAAAAAGAAAAAAAAGAAAAGGTGGGATGCAGCTTTTAAATAAGAGGTCCGGGCGAATATCAATAGCCCCTGGAAGGGTACAGAAGTCAAGGGTGTAGAGGGAGCGTTAGGAGAATGCAAGGATATTAAGTTGACGGCCCAACTTCCATGATTAGGAAGAGAGAGAGAGAAAAAAAGAGAGACAAATGAAAAAGACCGACCCAACTAGTTCTCAGCTGAACCAGTTAGATTAGGAGAAAAAAAGAGAGTGAGTGATCGAGAGATCGAATCTAACAAGAGAAAGGGGGGGGGACAAGACAAGACAACAAATAAAAGACTCCACTCCACGTAATGCCAACCGACATCTTCAACTTCCACCCATCTCTCTTCTGCATATACAATCCTTACCTCTCTCTGTATCTCCAAGACATCTATCGACGATCTTGTCTATTCTGTACTAAATCTTGCGCATCTACGCATCTACCGTACCGGACCACCCCGGGCCCCGGCACCTCTACCTCCTACCATCGCATTATACACCATGGCGCAATACTTCTTTGACCTTCTGTACAACTTCACGGATTGCATGTGTTGCTTTCCCAGCTCTCCACAGCTAAAGATCAACAACCGGAGTTTCAAGCTCTTACGTTTGTTGGGCGAGGTATGGATACCCGATACCGATAGCTGCAAGCTGGTCTGAACTGACAATGCAACAGGGTGGATTTTCCTACGTCTACCTAGTCCAAGATAAAGCGAGCTCCGAATTATTTGCGCTGAAGAAGATCCGCTGTCCGTTTGGTCAAGAATCCGTATCACAAGCCCTGAAAGAAGTCGAAGCCTACAACATCTTCAACTCCCAACCCAACATCATCCACTCGATCGACCACTGCGTATCCACAGAATCCGGCTCGAAATTCAGATCCGATGGCGGAGATCCAGGCTCGAAGACGGTCTATATTCTACTCCCATACTACCAGCGCGGTAATCTCCAGGATGCCATCAACGCCAATCTGGTCAACCATACCAAGTTCCCAGAGAAGCGGTTGATGGTCCTGATACTCGGTGTTGCCGATGCGCTTCGCTCGATGCATCAGTATCGGGTGAAGAGCGGTTCGGCGGCTACGCGAAAGGCGAAGGGTGTTCGGAGAGAAGGCGAGGAGGCAGATGAGGAACGGACCATGCAGATGAAGCCGAAACGGAGGCCTAGCCATCGCATAGCGGAGGACGAGGAGGATGAGGAGAATGCGCCCCTGATGGATGACGAGGTGACTCGGAGTCAGGAGGGTGTCGAGGATGGGGACCTGCGTCCCTATGCGCACCGAGATGTCAAGCCTGGTGAGTTGACGTTTTGGCTGGTGCGGAAATTCCGAATTGACTCGACGAGCTAACTGTCGTTATAGGAAACATCATGATCGATGACAACGGGCAATCACCCATCCTGATGGATCTGGGCTCTTTGGCGCCCAGCCCCATCGCCATTACGTCGCGCTCTCTCGCCTTGGCGGTGCAGGATACCGCGGCAGAACACAGCACGATGCCATACCGCGCTCCGGAGCTCTTCGATGTCAAGACAGGGTCAATCATTGATACCAAGGTTGATATCTGGTCGCTCGGGTGTACACTCTACGCCTGTCTCGTGGGTAAAAGTCCCTTTGAGGCACGCAGTGAAGAGACCGGTGGAAGCTTGAGCATGTGTGTTCTTGGTGGTGACTGGCGATTCCCTGATGAGAAGTCAGGTGCTTCCAAGGGTAAAGCCAAGTCGGGCGAAAGTGAGGATTCATCCAAAAATGATGAGCCTGCAATCAGTGCACCCGTCAAGGATATTGTTCGGAGGTGTCTCACTGTTGAACCGTCGGAACGGCCCGACATTGATGAGCTTATTGAGCTCATGAAGGGTGTTATTGATCAGATGCCTGAAGATGATGCGGCCGGCCCATCGCACTAAGATCCACTGGATCTTGCGTGTTTCCTATTTTGTCCGCGTTCTTTTCCTTTGACCGGCAGGCTCCGTATGCGTGCGATTTCTTTAGCTGTACATTATGAATGCGAATTTGAATATCCTCATCTCAGGGCTGATCATTACGTTTTTGCTATTTGGAGTTATCGAGCGTGTCTATGAGTTGCAACCTATAATTCCATTTTGATATTTATCACCCTGTTACCTGCCCGCATCGTTGCTCATGGATGAGGTCGAATAAACACTCCGAGATGGCTTCATGATGACGAAATGCCGGACATGTCCACGATTCAAACCAAAGCAGACATAGACATCTCTAGAGATCAACCCATCAAACCCAAGTTAAACAGAATCCAGCACAATGAGTAATACCTTCGATGACAAGACACAGGGGGCGGACGTGACGAAGATGTTCCCAGAACGGGTGAAGCAAAAAACATGTACCGCCACAACCCCGAACCAACCCGGTATATAAACTAACCAGTTTCCCACGATAGTCCTAATAGCCGGTCTCAAACGAGGCGATCTCGCGGCCACAACAGCCGACGCCCTCGCCCACGGCGGCGCAAAGACCATAATATACACGGGCCGCTCCCAGTCCGAACTGCAACCTGTGATCGACCACATCAACCGGAAGTACAAAACGGTCGAGATGATCTTTGTGACGGCCGATCCGGGCAGCCTGAGTTCGTTCCGTGAGGCAGCACATACTATCCAAAGCCTGGGCGTGTCGATTGACGGCTTCATTGGGTTTCCCGATGCCATGGCTGTCCCGTGGGAGCTCACGGCGGACGGAGTCGAGTCTCATTTCCAGAAGAATTACCTGTGTTATTTCCTGTTGTTGAATCTGCTGTGTGATGTGATGGGAGATCGGTCGAGGGTTGTTCTGGTTACGTCTAGTTTGCGGAATGAGGCGCCTGCGCCTTCGTGGGATGATTTGGAGTTTGAGGTGAGTTTGGTTTCTTTTTTTTATATGCTTGCTGGTAGTATATGCTGATTTGGATAGAATGGAGAAAATTACCACAGTCTTGATGGATATTCGCAGTCGATGCTCGCGATCATCTTGTTTATCAAGTCTATTGCGAAGAAGTATCGTGGATCGATCGCTGCGTTTTCTGCAAATCCTGGAAGTGAGTCCGAATTGGTGAAGTGAATGTGTTTTCGGTAGCTCATTCTCATTGGATCCAGATACCAAAACTAACGTTCAGACGTACGTTGCATGGGATGAGATCAAATCCTGGCTGCAGCGGAAGAAAGAAGGTAATGTCCCCGATAACACCGATAATGAGAATCATTTGATTTGATAGGATATCCAGCCGGTGAGGACATACCGGTGCTTTTACAACAAGCCCCGAAATCACTTGCACAGGGTAGTGCCACGGTGTTGCGCGGATTGCTCGATCCAGAACTTGAAGGTGAGATAACCAGATAAACAAGGGGGTGTGTGTGTATGTGCATTGTTACTGATTGGTGGATGTGAGGGTATCAGTTCACTCGGGAGCCTTTTTGGATCATTGTCAGATACCCAAATTACCCCATCTCGACTTCCCAACGGGGGAAGAAAGTGCAGAGGCGTTATGGAAACGAAGCTATGATTTAGTCGAGTTGTTTCTGTCTTAAATAGGAAGGGAATCTATTGTCTGGTCTGTGAGGTCTGTCCGTTCTGTCTCGTTGGTCTGATAAGCATCATAAGCATCGGACTAAATACCGATGTGCTCATTTAGTGGGAGGATATCTGGATTTTGAAGTGAATGATTGGTTGAACAGATATTCCAAGATACTCCAAGACCATCTAAGCATTCATATACATTCATATGATATACTATTTCAAGAATATAAGAAGACTATACAAGAAGATCAAAAGAATAACCTCGCCAAGACCCAATTTGCGGGGAAGAGAGACTCCAACTTCTCCAACTTCTCTTATCTCCCTTTGATGTCTGTAGGTCTGTAGGTCGGTGGTTCTTTAGGTCTTTAGGCCTTTATGTCTTCAATGCAATCGAGATGTCGATCTTCCCATTTAAGACATGTCCCCTATCCTCTTATCTTTATCCCTTTTCTCACATATTTCCCTGATCTACACTCTTTCTTCCTACCGAAACCATCTTTCATACTTGCTTGGCCTTAGTTTTCTGAATCAATCACATACACATATCACATCGGAACAGTACTCCACCATGGCGCCAGTCATCGACAGCTCAGTCGTTCCTGGCACCGTGACTCTAGTGGATGTGAATCATGTCCTGCATACCCGGCACTTGGACCATGGAGACCGTGACATTGTATTGATCCCTACCCCATCAAATGACCCAGAGGACCCCCTCAACTGGTCTCGAAGACGGAAACTTCTATCAACGGCTTCCGTGAGCATGTGAGTACAGGTTACGACAACCTGACCTAGGGATCAGTGTTGATATTTCATGTTTCTAGCTATACGATGTTCTCGGGGATTGCCTGCTCCGTCGTTTACTCAGTGATTACGCCGCTCCACGAACAAACGGGATTGCCCATCAGTACCTTGAACGAGGGAAGTGGGTACATGTTCTTGTTGGCCGGATGGGGCTTGCTGTTTTGGCAGCCTTTCGCTATGCAATATGGCAAGCGGCCGACATACATACTATCATTGATAGGAATTTTGGTACCTCATCCTGAATCTGTTGGATATTTGAGAATTATAGCTAACGAATCCAGGGGATGACGATGTGGGGGTAAGTGAAGTATCATGTCTGCAATGAGACAAGACTAACACCGCCCAGACCATACGCAAGCACTAAAGGTCAATGGCTCGCGCGAAATATCGTCTTAGGTTTCTTCACAGCACCCGTGGAAGCGATTCCTCAGATCTCTGTCACGGACGTGGTAAGTTAAACTCACCTCAGGAAAGGACCCGACGCTCACACGACAGCAGTACTTCACCCACGAGCGAGGAACTTACATGGGACTTTATGCATTCTTCTTAGCAGGAAGTAACTACTTTGCACCGGTCATCTGCGGCTTTATCGCCCAGTACCAGGGCTGGCGGTGGGTATTCTACTGGCCGAGCATCTTCCTCGGCTGTGCAATCATCTTCCTCTTCTTTTTCTGCGAGGAAACAAATTATACTCGCGCGCAGCCCGACGAGCCTAGCGCTATCATAACCACCGAATCTCCAAAACTCAGCTCGGACGGCGAAAAAGAGAAATCTGCGGCTGTTGACATGGAAGCTGCCACTGGGGTTAGCATCAGGTCGGGCCACACCAAGAAGTCGTATGTGAAGAAATTGGCGCTCTGGGGACCGAGCCAGGAGCAGAATACCTTGTTCCGGCGATTCTGGCAGTGTATTTACTTCCTCTCGTGGCCCGTTATCTTCTATGCTGGGTATGGATATAATTTTTCCGGGTTTGATATGCATTTTGACTAACATGTACACAGCTTCTCTTACGGATCTTACCTGGTGTACTTCAACATCCTGAATGGAACAGCCTCTATCATTCTTGGCGGAGAGCCCTATAACTTTGGGTCAGTCTGATTATTTATTACCCGATGAACGAAGCTAACCTGTTCCAGATCTTCCATGGTCGGTCTGAGTTATGTAGCGCCCATCATCGGTGTAATCCTAGCGTAAGATCTCCAGCTGGGCCCGATACTACAAGCAATGCTGACAGAGATAGATCCTTCTTCACTGGCCGATTCAGCGACTGGCTCACTATCAAACTTGCTCGCCGGAACAATGGCGTCATGGAGGCAGAGCATCGTCTCTGGCCCTTCCTCGCTTGTGTGGTGCTTGTGCCTTGTTCCCTTATTCTTTGGGGTGTGGGTGCTGCTCATGAGATCCACTGGTTTGGACTCATTGTTGGAATGTGCATTCTGGCCTTCACGAGCACGTGTGGCATCACGCTTAGCGTCAATTACTTTATTGACAGCTACCAAGAGCTGAGTGGTATTGCTATGGCGAGTGTGATTCTGGTTCGGAATACCATGTCTTTTGCAATTGGATATGGGTAGGTTTTTCTCGAGTTCTAGCCGAAGACAAACAAAACACTAACTGCATTTAGTATTACACCTTGGATCGATAACATGGGGTACCAGAACTGTTTCATCTCTGCTGCCTTTATTGGCATGGCATGCGCTTCAGTCTTCTTCGTTATGATCAAGTTTGGAAAGACATTCCGCGAACGATCCCGCGAGCAGTACTGGAAGCTTGTTCAAGAGAACTGGGAGAAGGGCATGTGCAATTAGAATAGATGTACAGTTATATTCTACTTGCACAGTTTCCATAAACCATCCATTCAATTCAAATATCTATTGCACAGGAGTTTGTTCCTCAGCCAGATGAATAGCGCCTTCATCATCATAAACAATCTCCCTCACCTTCACTGACCTCAAATGATCAACTCCCTCCGACAGCTCACAGTCATGATAAAACAAGTACCACTTCCCCTGGAACTCAACAATGGAATGATGCGTCGTCCACCCAAGCACCGGATCCAGAATATGTCCCCGATAGGTAAACGGACCCCAAGGCGAAGACCCCGTAGCATAAGCCAAGAAATGCGTATCACCAGTCGAATAAGAGAAATAATAGGTCCCCTGATACCGATGCACCCAAGCCGCCTCAAAGAACCTCCTCTCATGATCATCCGCCAACAAAGGCTCCCCCGTCTCCGGCGCAAGAATAACAACCTCCTTAACCGACGACGCCAGCGAAAGCATATCATCCTTCAACAGCGCAACACGCGGACACAGCGCGCGAACACCCTCCCCAGCAGGCTCATGAGGCCCAGACAAACTCTCATTAAAAACAAGTCTCTTCTTCCGTCCATCAACACCACCTTCATCCCCATCAACCCATTCCCCTTCCCCATTATCTTCATCCTTCCCCTCAACCCAACACTGCAACTGCCCACCCCAAATCCCACCAACATAGAGATACGCCTCCCCACCAGCCTCCTCATCGACAAAGACAGCAGGATCAATACTGTACGTGCCCTGGATATAATCCTCCTGCGGGACGAACGGACCTTCGGGTGCATCCGCGACAGCGACACCAATGCGGAAGATGCCCTTTTGGTCCCGGGCCGGGAAAAAAAGGTAGAATTTATTATTTTTTGTTGCGGCGTCCGGGGCCCAGAGTTGCTTTGAGACCCAGGGGATGTCTTTGTCGCGGAGGACGACGCCGTGGTCGGTTACGGGGCTGGTGATGGTGTCCATGGAGAGGACGTGGTAGTCGGCCATGTCGTATTGGTCGCCATTGTCGTTGAAGGGGATTGTTGTTTCGCGGTCGTGGCTGGGGTAGATGTAGAGTTTGTTGTTGAAGACGTGGGCGGAGGGGTCGGCTGTGTAGATGTGGGAGACGAGTGGTTTGGACATTTTGGGTGGTGGTGGTGAGGTTATAGATAGGGTTGAGTGTATATAGAATGGGAGGATGGAAGGAAGAACTGGGGTATTTGAGGGGATTGAAGGATATTAATATTTGATTCTCTCTGTTATTCTACTATCTTATTATTTAGTCGATTACCCCATATTCTCCTATTCTCCCGTTGTTCCCCTCATTCTCCCCGTATTATCCTCCTATTATCCTCCTATTAGCCTATGTCTTGTCTCTACAAGTCTTTTAACCGACGGCTAAATCAAACATTCCGGGGAAATGATCATATTATAGCCTGCATGTTCGATATTTTATGTATATTTCTATGTATTTATATATAAATCGAATAAGTTTAGGGAATTGTTGCTCGCACCCCCCCCCCTGGATGCTCGCACCCCCCCCCTGCCTGAAACCTAAGGTATATACAATACCGCCTTCCCAATTGGGTGCGACACTAAATTGATACCTGCTTCTATATACCGCTTTCCACACCGCCTTTGTGTCAAACTACCCATATAATGCTAGCAAGACAGTAGGTACCTACAATTTGTATGTAAACCCCCAACAAAATTAAGTCACTTTTGTCACATTGTACTTCGTACCTACATACATAGACATGGGATCAAACAAATTGATAGTATCAACTTGATACTCTAATTCTGGTTTACATACATTAAACTGCCTTCTTACTACCTATTTTTCCACCACTTTCTTCGTCAAATTCATCTTCAAACCCATCAAATTCATCGTCAATATGGCCTCCCTGGGCCTTGCTTATCTAGATTCCGATCTAGATTCCGAGCCAGAGATCGTCCCCGAGTCTCCACCCGCACTGCCAACCACCGAGTCTCCACCCACGCTGCCAAGCACCGAGTCTCCACCCACACTGTTCAGCACCGAGTCCCCTGCTATACCGCTCCCCCCTCTCGACCAGTCATATACTACACTTGAGGCCGCGATAGCTGCAATTGATGACCATAGCCGGGCGCATGGCTATGCGATGGTTAGCAGGCGTTCAAAGCGTACAAAAAAAGGTGTCAAAAAGACTGTTCGGCTCCGTTGTGACCGATATGGTATACTACCAAGTGAACGAACTGAGAATCTTGATGTCGATACGAACCGTACTACAACAGGTATACGGAATATGACAACAGTAGGCAATGTATGTCCATTTGCTCTCTCCCTTCGGCTACAACATGATACCCAGACTTGGTATACTACAGTTGAGAACCCATCCCATAACCATGATCCGTCCCCTACGCCGACCCATACTATCCACCGCCAACGTGAACTTGCAAATAAGGCAGATCAGATTAAGCAGCAGCTTCAATATGGAGTCCCGACCCGTTAAATCCTCACAACAATTCGAGAAAATGATCCTGATTCTTCCCTGATCCCCCGTGACATTTACAACTTCAGAAAGAAGCTTAGTATTGAGTTTCTAGCTGGTCGTACCCCCCTTCAGGCGCTACTAATGGAGCTTCCGAAGGATGGCGAGTGGATTTTCAAGTACGAAGTTGATAATGAGAACCATATAACAGCGTTGTTTTGTATGCATAAGACTAGCATTGCGATGCTTAAGTCGAATCCTTGGGTTATCTCTATAGATTGTACATACAAGACTAATCGTTATGGTTTACCCCTTCTTAACATTGTCGGAATTGCAGCTACTGGATCAACATTTCATCTTGGTTTTGCATTCATGAAGGATGAAAGAGAAGATATATACCAGGTTATCCTGGGCTGTCTTGCTGAAGCATACGAATCCCTTAGCCTCGATCCCCCCCGTATAATTCTTACTGATAAAGAACAAGCGCTAATGAATGCGATTGAGGCTGTGTTTCCTGGGACAAAGAACATGATTTGTATCTGGCATATTAATATGAATATCTTGAAAAAGGCACGCCCAATCCTTCGAGATCAGATTGCAAAAGCGCGGAGCGAGTCAAGCACCCAGTCAAGCACCCAGTCAAGCACCCAGTCGAATACCCAGCATCAAACAAAGGCCCAGCGAGAGAGGGAGCTTACCCAGAAGGTTGACGAAGGCTGGAAGACAATGCTTAAGCGTTGGAACCGTGTTGTATATGCTACTTCTCCCGAAGTCATGAATCAGCAGTAGGAACACTTCAAAGAGACATACCAGGACCCAATATTCCAACCGCTACTCAACTACATTCAAGATGAATGGCTTGATAACTATCCTGAGCGGTTTCTTCATATCCATACAGCCCAATACCTTCACCTCAATGAGATCGCTACTTCTCGGACTGAAGCAGCTCACTGGCTTCTAAAAAAGGATCTCCAAGTATCAACAAGTGATCTACTGGTTGTCCTTCAAACATTTGAGCGCGCAGTAAAGCTTCAATTTACCAAGATCCAGAACGAGATTGAGAATGAGAAAATCAGGAAGCCAACTAGGATCCTACCGAGTTACAAACTACTTGTTGGACGAGTTTCAACGAAGGCAATTCAACATACAAAGGATCTTTACGCAAGGTATCTTCCATTAGGAGAGGATAAACCACCAATTCCCCTAACTTGCACCTGCAATTCAAAGGAGACAGCCGGATTTCCATGCATCCACATTATCAAGAAGTACAAAGATGAAAATAAGAGCTTTGAGCCTGAATTGTTTCATCAACATTGGCATTTGTACAGTGTATCCGCTCCACCAATCAATCCATTACTTCTACTCCAAGATCCGGTCCAAGTACGACGACGGGGACGTCCACAAGGAGCAAGAAATTTCATCAGCCAATCAAATCCCCAGCAAAGCAATATCCAGTCTTCACCTGACCCCCTTACTCGGGATCAAGATCGATCTACCCGGAGAGACCCCTCAGGATTTGAACACATACTTTCGCAGGAACCAGGACGTGGTCGAGGTCGGGGTCGAGGTCGGGGTCGAGGTCGGGGTCGAGGTCGGGGTCTTAGACAGGGGCGTGGACGGGGAGGTACTCGAGGACAGGGAGAAACTGATGGTGGAGAAACTGATGGTAGTGAAACTGGCAGTGGTCGAGGACGAAAACGCGTGCGCGGAGGTGCCTAGAAAGAAGCATATGCAATTTGTAGAGTAGATGAATACAGAAATCAATGAATGTACGATTTTTTTCTGATTAAAATGCAGTGTTTTTTACTATGTAAACCAGAATTATATGGGGGTGGCAGAATATATGGCAGAAAACTCTGCACCTGGCAGAATATATGGTATGGCAGAATCCAGTGTCGCACCCAATTGGGAAGGCGGTATTGTATATACCTTAGGTTTCAGGCAGGGGGGGGTGCGAGCATCCAGGGGGGGGGGTGCGAGCAACAATTCCCTAAGTTTATTGATCGAAATAAAATCAAAATCACTTCGAATTCCACCGATGCGACTCCTCAGCATATGCCCTCTGTAACGCTTGCTGCCACTCTAATTCCATCTGCCGTAGTACTTCAGCTTCACCTTCACTCATATTCCCATCATTCCCATTCCCATTCCCATTCCCACTCCCATCACCCTCATCCCTATCCATATCTACATCCTCCTGCTCCTGCTCCTGCTCCTGCTCTTCACACCCCCTCAACCCAAAAAACCTCCCCAACCTCTTCAACCTCGTAGGGAGATCAAGAGTCTTCTCCTCCGGCGTCCCAATCCACGGGGTAATACAAACAGGATAATTAAATGTAGCCGGGACAGGCGGGTAAACCTGATGGAAATGACGGGCGAGACTATCAACCTGCTCCGAGGTCAGAAGGTTGTAAGCCAACATATTTGGTGGGAAGTCTGGGTGATGGAGGCCTGTTTCGCAGTTGACGAGGGGCCAGAGGTGAGAGGAGAGGTGGTGGAGGAGGGACAGGAAATGGGGGTGGAAGTTGGGGCTCTCGCGGAAGAAGACTTTGTGATATTCGATTGGGATGGGGTCTTCGGTGGATTCTACAGGTGTTATGCTTGGGGAGGACATGTCCATTGGACTGGGAGTGTCTGCTAGGGTTGTGGTGGTTGAGGTGGTGGAAATGGAGAGGGTTCGCTCGGAGATCCAGCTGATGCTGTGAGCGGAGTTGGGGGTTGGGGGATCGTTGTCCATTTGATTGTGTTGATATGTTGATATACTCAAGTGAATAACAAAATAAAAGTATACTCTATGCGGTATGAACGAGGCAAATCAAGGAAATTAAGGGCAACTTATATATACGACATGTACGTGATTGTCGAAACCCTCAAAGAATCATCTCGACAATGAAATGAAACATCCCGACACAGTCTCTTCTTTATAACACAAAGACATCGTTCTGAACTCTCCAATCAAGGTGAGTTTCAAACAGAACCCCCTTCTGATCCCTTTGTTTCCAAGAAAAGAACAATAACCATGTTCATAAATATCCATCATATACGGTTTCATATTCAAGTTTCGTCTTCCCTCATTGGCCCAAACGGCCAACTCAAAGAGACTATTGTTATATCACAGCGACAGACTACCTACTCCGCGTGACAGATCAGGTTCCTCGGACACGGCCGGGATGCCCGCGTACTTGTTAATCCAGTCCAACACAGTCTGGTGCCACATGAGGGAGTTTTCAGGGTTCAGAACCCAATGGTTCTCGTCAGGGAACGTCAGGAACGCACTATCAATACCGCGAATCTGGAGAACATTAAATGCAGCCAGACCCTCGGCGATGGTCAGACGGTAATCCAACTCGTTGTGGATAATCAGATGAGGCGTGTTCCAGTGTTCCGTGAACCGCGACGGATCCCACTTCGCCCAGTTCTCCGGCACCTTCCAGATCGGCCCTTTCAGGTCGTGGAGAGGGAAGTATTGCTCTTCACTAGCCAACTGGGAGGTCATGCTGAACACTCCGTCGTGGGTGACTAGTGCCTTGAACTTGCGTCCGAGCGGATGACCCTGCATCCAGTTCATCATGTAACCGCCGTACGAGGCGCCCAGTGCAACCGCGCGCGTGGTGTCGACGTAATCCAGGTGCTGCTCGATATATTCGAATCCCTTGACCAGGTCCTCGTAGGGCCGACCGCCCCATTGTCCCTGGATTCCATCGGTGAAGGGCTGTCCGTAGCCGGTACTACCTGTTGGGTTGGGGGTGATCACAACGTAACCCTGTTCGGCGAAAACAGCAGGGTTCCAGCGTGTGCTCCACTGATCATTCCACGCGCCCTGTGGTCCACCGTGGATCAAATACGCAAGCGGGTATTTGCTCCCGGGCTTGAAATCGGACGGCTTCACCACCCACGCGTGGACAGGGTGGTCTTCGGCTCCCTTGAACCAGATCTCATCGACCTGGGCCGAGGACAAGCCGAATGCACTGCCGCCCCGCCCGTTTGAGGAAACCATTTGGACATCATCTGGGTGGGCTGGATCGATGATAGTCCACAGGCTGTTATCAACCAGGCTGCTGCTAGACACGAACAGTTTGGAGGATTTGGCAGCTGCGGGGACGGCGTCGTTCACGTATCCCGATCTGGTCAGTCTTTTTAGAGACTCAGGCTTAACCGTATGCGCATTCTCTAGTAGAAGCTGGTACAGAACTCCGCGGCCAGCCTCCTCGACATGAACGAACAGCGACTTGTCATCATGGGCAAACGACACGGCCGAGGGACTGAGATCCCAGTGTCCTTTCCCATCGTCCGACTGGAAAATCTCGATCATTTCTCCATTCCATGGGTTGGGAACATACAAGATACGGTTCTTATCGGACTCATAGCCGTCCTCGCGCATCGCTAGAACAGCAATCGAGCTACCGTCCGAGCTAAGGACAGGAGACGACATCGCTCCCTGAAGACCAGCAACCTTGCAGATTTTCGGTTCAGGCTCACTCATTCCCATGCTAGTCCACGAGAACATGGGAGAATAATAACACGAGCAAGAGGTGTGAGTCGCCGGGTTCAGGTTAGGGTCTTTCGCAATAAAGACAATAGCCGACGGACTAATATCAAAGTCCCCAGTACCACCAAAAGGCGGGATCGGCGACTCCACGCCTGCCAGTCCCGAGACCGCGATCAAGTTGGTAAGGCCCGAGATCGAGTACTTTCCAGCCCGTCGACGGGCCGGCGACAGAGGAGCCTGTTCCAGCAAGCCATAGAAGATCGCGTTCTTCTGGGGCTCGACATACGAGTCCCAATGTCTAACAAAGAGAGATGTGTACAGTTTACCAGTTGTATGGGGCTTCTTCGCATCATGGGGGTTGTATAACGATCCGTCTGTATTAGCCTTGCCTGTCACGGCGAAGCCGACCTTTCCTGGCTCCAAAAGGACAACCTTCAGGTCCGATACGGGGCCTGGGACAGTGCCTGCGGTGTATGTCTCATCGGCCTGGCGGGCATCGCCGACAACGAAGCTTGTATTGCCATTGCCCTTGTTCTTTAGCCAGACAAGTTTGTCGCTATCGTCCACCCACTGTGGATTACTGGCGCCGGGGTCGTTGGTGATAAGGGCAGAGCGGCCGGAGCTGATATCGATAACGCGGATTTCATTGGTCTTGGAATGAGACTCGAAAGAGTAGGAGGTCTGCGTGTAGACTGCTAGGGTGCCGGCCGCATTGGGAACAGCTGAGGACCGCCTGGGTGCTCCAAGCAGAACCCTAGAGGGGTCGGTGTCAGTCCCGTCCTCTCGAATATGTCCAATGAAGATTGACGTCAAATTGCCAATTATATGGACACAATTATATGGACACTACTTACTGGGGAGTGAACTTCATGTTCCGAATGGCCATATCAGATCGTATGGGAGATAAGATAGGAAGCTCGGGGGAGCTTCCACCGATTGAGCTTAAAAGAAGGTATCAACAGGCTCTTGAGATAAACAAAATACGTAAAACACAACTGCGTATGCTATTGATATCAAAGAGAGAAATTGAGTTAGAGAGAGAAAGAGTTGGAGAGGAGAAGAGGAGAGGTTGGGGAGCAACGTGATCATGCGGGGGGGTTATGGTCCTGATTGGGTTAAGCGCCATGTACCTTGCAGGCATTTGCATCAACAATGTTACATTGGAGAAAAAGTACAGGGAAGTTATGTAGAAGACATCTTGTATTCTTAAGGTTTCGAAAACATAACTGTTATTACAAATTGTAAAGGTCATAGCATTTACTCTTCTTCCTCTTCCTCGCTTTCATCCTCGTCCATTCCCTCAGCCGCATTGATACTGAATGTGGGAGCCTGATCAACGCCAACATAGCTGTCGCTCATAAGGTAGAGCGTCAACTCATGGTCGCCAGGGGTAGGGACCACATATTCCAAGCGCAGCTCGAGCTTGCGACCGATGGTGACACGCTTGATAGCCAACAGGCTCTTCGTCTTCTCGTCACCAACAACCAACCACCAGTTCTCCATCTTCTGGCTGGGGTAGAATGGTGCGTGGACGGTAGCATCGGGCTCCTCGTCTTCTTCGATATCCCGCTCGATCTTGACCTTGAGGTATGCGGGTTCGCCCGAAGTGATGCCCTCGGCATCCTCAACTTCGAAGTCGAGCTCGATGTTGGGGTACTTCTCGTTGGTGAAAGCCGCAGCTTGCGCCAATTGCTTGTTATCGAGGCCGAGGCGCTTGACCAAAGTAGCATAGTCCTTGTTCTCCGAGGGGTCCATGGCTTCCATGAATTCGAAGATATCATTGATCCTGTACAAAGGTAGATTAGCAAATGTCTCGGGAGACAACCTTTCTGATGATACATACTTGTATTCGTTGGCCACCTTGATCACGTCAGGAGAGAAGTGGGGAATCTGCTTCAGAGGGCTGTCACGATCCCACATGGCCTGAACCACCATCTGGGACAATTCCATTGCGTTCATCGCGTTGAGATGACCCTCAGATGAGAGGACATCCACACAAGCGCTGAGCAGGTTGAGGACCTTGCGAACAATGTCTTCCTGGTCCTTGGCAAGATCAAGAGGAAGCTGCATGCGGGAGAAGTGGGCCTGGAGGAGAACGAAGGCCTTGAAATGGGGAGAGTCGAAGGAAACCTCGGACATCTTGACCGGTACACGATCATATACGCGGCGGAGAATGTGATTCTCATGGCGACGCATCTGGATAGACTCGAACTCAGTCGCCGAGGTGACAATTTCCAGGATACCCTTGAGCTTCGTCCGGGACGAGAGAGACAGCAAGAAGGTTTGCATCGTGATGAACGAGATGTTGTAGTAAGCGCCGATCATGGCGGCATTCAGAGGCGTAACGCTGTCATCTTCTTCATCAACGTCAATGATCTTTGCCTCTGACAACTCCTTCAGTGTGTTCTCCACCAGCTCTGACAGGAATGTGCTGAGCCCCTCGTGGCTCACGTCGCTAAGACCGTAGAAACTGGGGTTTGCAAGAAGACGGCGATAGAAATAGGTGTATGTCATCCAATCAACCGCATCTTGGGTGGAGGAAATGGTCCTTGTGCTGGCTTCAGTCACAAAGGCATCGTGGAGGTAGACCTGCAGGTGACTCTCAACAGGCAAGGCCTCGTTCAAGAACTTCTTGTAGTACTCGCGCTTCACTGCTGGCACCATAAGAACACCACGGCCAAGCTTGTCCTGACCGGGACGGGAGGCTTTGCCGAACATCTGCAAGATATCGCTGATGGGGTAGTCGATGTAGCGATGCTCGCGGCCATCGAAGAATTGGGTGTTCATGACAATGACCAAGTGAGCCGTGATATCCAGTTCCCAGCACACATCTCTCGAAGCCAAAAGCACCTGAATCGCACCAATGCTGTACAGGTGCAAGACAATGCGCTTATCGGTGGCATTAAGAGCTTCGTGGTAGTAGCCAATACCGTGAGAAAGTGATGTGGCAAGTGTCTGCTCGTGGACACGCTCAAGCAAAGGAGCGAGCTCACTGACATCGGCATTCAAGAAACGATCCTCATCGTTATCGATAGCACACGCCGAGAGGAGATCCGCTGCGGTCGCACGGACCTGCTTGCGGCTTGGAACAAAGACAAGAGCAGGCTTGTCGGGGGAGAGCTGCAAAATCGACTGGTAGGCTGGGCGAGCCATCGCTAGCATGGCAGAGGGGAAGTGAGGGATGGTGAATGATTGAAGGTGAAGCTCCAGAGGCACAGGACGGGCGTGGGGGCTGAAGTTGTAGATCGTATGCTTGTTGGCACCGATCCACTCTCCGATGTCGCGAGCATTAGAAAGAGGCACGCTAAGACCAACAATGCGCATTTCATTTTCAGTCTGGAGAGCGATGTAGTGCATGCGAGACACAATAACTTCGTACACGTATCCAGCGTAGCCGCCGAGTAAGTGAAGCTCGTCGGGGATGAACAGCTGGACTGTCTGAACGTTCTTACGTCGCTGCCACTGGCGAGACAACACGTCCCACTGAGTGGGAGTGGCAAGTACGAGATCAGCCTGTTCAAGAAGCTTCAAATCTGCCGTGGTTTCACCTGTAAGCTTGACAATAGTTTTGCCTCCATCCAGTCCACCAAGGCGCTTCTGCCAGTCAGCTAGTCGGTGGTCGACCAGCTCCTGGAAGGGCGCAATGTAGACTGCACGGCCGCTATCCTGCTTTGACCAGTGACGAAGCAAAGCCAACTCAGCACAAACGGTCTTTCCACTTCCCGTAGGAGCACCGAGGAAGATGTTGTCATCGGTATCGAATACTGACTTGAAAACCTGGGACTGGATCTTGTTGAAGTGCTGCCAGTTGGGGTACAACGCTTGGTAATCCTCACGCTTCAGTGCCTTAACAGGTGCCCGCTGCATGTCGAGCAATGGTGTGTGAGGAGGGAAGCGCTCGGGGAGAACGAGCTTCTGGAAGGAGACTGCAATCTTCGTCTCGGAATGCATCCATCGGTCAGACACAAGCGAGATGAAGTAGTTGGGGGGCATCGGCTCATTGACAGGAACGGTGAATTCAACAAGATGCTCATTCATCTCGGACTTGGCAAATTCAGCGCGAAGCAAGAAGCGATCGTGGAACAGTATCTCTTCTCCGTCACAGTCCTCAACCAAAATCCAGAAATCTTGAGCATTGCCGTGGATTTCATCATCCCAGACAAAGTTGGGGGAAATGGTCAACTCCACACGCAGCATGGATCGCGTGATGGGCTGGACTTGAGCTTGGACATCGAGCCGAGGGAACTTGGACACCAAGTCGCACACAACACGGCCAGCCTTGGGCATGCTCAGAAGCTCACCCATGCGGGGAGGATCCAAATCGAAATAGCTACCCCAAGGCACGTCAATGCGTTCCGCCTTCTGCAAGACATCTCTTGGGCAGTGGGGGAATTGACGAAGGGGGGACATTGTGGGCCACATGCGCTTCTCGGCCATTTTGCAAAGGTCGAGCGCAGTCTTGGCCACTGAGGCCCAACCCTTCTTCAGGCAAATCTCGAAAATCGCGCGGATGATACGTCCAGCAGATTGAGTGACATAAACCATGTCTGCCATCAACGCAAGTCCCTCGAGCTTAAGTCTGGAGATGTAAGCCTGCAACAGAACATTGATCTTTGCATGGGGCTCATCAATGGTCTCCTTAACAGGGACGGGAACCCGGCCTAGCAGTTTTCCAAGCTCAAGCTTCTCATCCTGGCGAACAGGAATGTATTTGAATTCATCACTCAGGGCAAAGATTCGGAACAATTCAATGGTCGTAATGGAGGGTTGGAGATGTTGAGAGTAGGTAAGCATTGAGTTGTGACCAATGTAGTAGTGCGAAGAGATACGTCCAAGCTCAGTCGACTGCAGACGTCCAGTCTTCTTTTCATACTTGACGAGACCGGCCTTCTCAAGAACTGCAGCAGCGGAGTGAATGAGATCCACTCGCTTTTGCTCTAGAGCATCATCGTTCTGATAATCAGCGCCAACACTGTACAGACCAGGTGATCGGAGCATCCGAACGTAAAGGTAAGTGTAGCCTAGCCAATCCACACCTTCATCGCGGGTACGAACATTGCCAAGTACAATCTCAGCATTCAGATTGTCCGCCAATTTGCTCATCAGCTGCGACTCAATTGGAAGCTGTTGATTCAAGAGCGAGAGATAGTACTGAATCTCAGCTTGCGATGTGATAATGATACCCTCACCGAAGGTATCATATTGGGGTCGACCAGCTCGTCCCAACATTTGCAGAACGTCTTGCGGGCTCAACTCCACCCAGGCACCCTTCTCGGGGGAGTAGACCTGGGTTCCCTTGATGATGACGGTGTGGGCGGGAAGGTTGACACCCCAGGCCAGTGTCGCTGTACAAACAAGGACCTGGATGCTTCCATCGGCGAAAAGTGCCTGGACGGAATCACGATCGGCAAGACTCAGACCAGCATGGTGAATACCGAGACCGTATGGCATGAGATCCTTCAGGTTGGCATCGTCCACAGAGTCTGCTTCTTCGGAGAGAATGGCACGACTAGCAGCGTCACTGCGCAGAATCTGACCAATGGTTTCATTCTCAAGGGCCTTGTCTCTAATGTACTTGGCGGTCTTGGCAGTCTCCTTTCGAGAGTGGACGAAGATGAGCATTTGGTTTCGGTTTTGCCCAACCTGCTCCATGACCTTGGTATAACAAATGTCATTCATTGTCTTCAATTGCTTGATAGCCTTCTTTTCGGTGACACCAATGAATTCTTGCTTGAGGGGACAAGGACGGTAGCTGCCATCGAAATGGAACATGCCTTTGACAGGATCCGCGCGCAGGAAGCTTCCCACATCACGGTAGTTGGGAAGCGTAGCACTGAGACCCACGATTCGCACGGGCTCTCCAGTCTGCTCGGTTTTGCGAATTGTTCGGCTGACGATGCTCTCAAGGACGGGGCCACGTTCATCGTGGAGGAGGTGAATCTCGTCGATGACAACAAGACGAACAAGGTTGGTGTAGCTGGTCTCGGTTGCCTTTCTGGTGATAACGTCGTACTTCTCAGGGGTGGTGACGATGATCTGGGTATCGGCAATTTGCTGCTTAGTGAGCTGGCGATCACCGGTCAGCTCAGACACCCGGATACCATAAGGCTCCAGGCGCTTGCCAAGGTTGCCAACTTGTTCTTGAACCAGAGCCTTCAAGGGGGAGATGTATATAATTTTGAAGTCGTCCAGCATAATCTCTCCCGTTTCAGGGTTGCGATTCTTCCCGATTTCTCGAAGGATCGTAAGCATAGCAACGTTGGTCTTTCCGGATCCCGTGGGAGCACAGACAAGCATATTTCCATCATCATGGAACGCTGAAGGGTAACACTTTGTCTGCACACGGTTGAGTTCCTTTGACGTTCCAAATCCAACGCGGGCCCATTCAGGCAGCTCGGTGGTCGGGATATTCTTCTCTCCGGCCTCCTTCTTGGCCTTGGGCGGTGGCACATGGATTTCTTCGTATCCCTTGAATGCTCGCTTGGTCGAGCCCTGGGGAAGCTTAACATTAGGATTGGTCATAAGATGATTGCCTTGATGGAAGACCAAATTTTCCAAATTGATCGTTCTCTTAGGCTGAAGAATGCCACCCTCGCCAGCTTCAGTGGGTTTTTGGTCGGCAGTTGGACCTGAAGGAACATCGACATCCATCAAGTCAAACTTCATCTTCTTATCGGGTGGTGCTCCAAGTTCGTCGCCGGCTTCTTTGCCACGGATTTCGTCGAGAATGGCACGTTGGCCGGCTTCAACCATCTCAATCTCCACGAGATTACGCGCATCGGGATCCTCTGCGACTCTTCTCCAGCGAGTAACCCAGACGGCCTTGTCGCGGTTGGTGACTAGTTTAGCAACAAGATCGGGGTGGTCGTAGTCGAAGAGCTCCATGAGGTCATTCTCAACATCACGCAGGGGCTTTAATGCTCCATCCTCGTCCTTTCCGCCGAGAATTTCAAGTGCCTCATCTGTTTTCTCGTGCTGGATATGAGCATCTTTGTAGATGGCGCCGATTTGACGTTGCAGCCAGTAAGCATCGATTTCGCGAGCGGAGACCTTCAATCCGGTCTTTTCTGCGGCTTTATCACTTTGACCAAGACCACCATCGATGACCATTTCATCTCCGTCTTCATCTTGAGCTGCTGCAGCATCGTCAAGTGCGAGTTTTTCTTGTTCATCCTCTTCTTCTTCGTCGCTGAGCTCGTCCTCGTCTCGAACTTCGTCGACGGTTCCCATGCGCTCGTCATCTTCATCTTCTTCGTCGAAGACGACAGCAACACCTTGGCGTTCATCGAGTTCGCCACCTTCTTCATCGAGGCCGCCTTCCATCTCTTCCTCTTCGTCCTGGGCATCGTAGTCTGTAATTTTCTTGCCTAGGTTGACGAGCTCGTTGAATTCCTTGGGGTTCATTGTGGTTCCCAAAAGGTCATCAATCTCCTTCTTTTTATCGAAATCCTTCATATCTTCGTCCTTCAGTAATTCCAATACAGCATCGGCGGCACTTCGGATAACTTCGTGGGGAACATCCCCCAGCTGGCTTCCGGTGATTGTGAGAATAAGGTCATACGTGGCTCGTGTGGCGGGTGTGCGAGGACGATATTTCAAGCCTTCAACGAAGGCATCAGCTGCTGAAAGGATGCCCTGGCCCCGTAGTTGTGCTGGTTGGCCGCGGTGGCGCTTTTTCTGTTCGCGTAAAAGGACATCTTCACCTTCACCGATTGCGCCCCGCTCGAGACCTGTCGGAGCTGCCTTCTTAGATTTGGGCGCGTTGTCACGCGCGACTCGTCCACCCATCTCCCGGATCCCAATGCGTCCCGCGAGAGACTCCGGGTCTCCAGTGGGTTCGTCATGGGTGCGACTGATAAAACGACGGTCCGCCTGGAGAACCAGGTTGGACATCGCCGCGTACTTGTACTGCGCAATATTTGGGTCCGCCATCTTGGTGGTTGTATGGCTGAATCAGGGAAGAAAAAAACGATGAAAGAAAGAGTGAGTTGCGACAAGAATCTGCCTGCGGAGGGTCAAGATTCAGGCCGCGCCGAGACACGAGATGTCGGCGATTGATCAATTTCAAATGGTCACACAAACCTGACTCATCCTCCTGCCGCAAGTAATGTCACTTGTAAGGGAGAAATATCAGCCAAGGTTGTAGATAGATTGAAGCCAAGGAGAGTGCAGCTCGGGAAGATTTCGGTGGCGAAGGCGGAAGGAAGGAAGCTTGGATGGTTCTGCCGCCCCAAATGGTTTGGATCGCGTCGCAACAATGCGCCCTGGTCTGTCGATTCCTCATTTAATGCCAGTTTATATAAGGTCTCTGACGAGTTTGACACGTCCATCTTATCGTTCTCAAATCCACTATCGTTGTCAAATACACCGGACCATATGTCGCCACGCGCCTCGAACCTCCATACACCCACGCGCGTCCCCCGCCGCACCGAGAGCTTTCGTACGAGGCGCAAAAACTAAAGCGACAGTAAAGTTGAAAGACCTTCCTCAAGGAGCTTTGAAACTCGAAGCATATGATGATCGGGTGGACGAGGCTCCCCGTTACCCAACTGTGGTGCAGGGGCACCGAAACAATATGCAGACGTTCAAGAACTGTGTTATCTTGACCCGGGTCGGGGGCTTCTATGAGGTACGATAATAGGCACCACATGGTTAGAAAACTCCATGCTAAGATATTATCCTGTAGCTCTATTTTGAACAAGCAGAGGAGTTGGCACCACTGCTCAATCTCAAGCTTGCGACAAAAAAGACCAATGGTGGACCGGTTCCAATGGCTGGCTTCCCCTTCTTCCAGCTCGATCGTTTTCTCAAAACCCTTGTTGGAGATCTCAACAAGTATGTGGCTATCAGTGAAGAATTTGCCATCAATCCAGAAGACAAAGCACGCACAGGAGGCCTCCTGTTTGATCGGAGGGTTGCTAGGATCATCACACCTGGCACGCTGATTGACGAGAAATTCATAGATCCTTCTGAGCATAATTTCCTGTTGGCCATATACTTGGATGTCCCGTCTTTGCGATCACAACTGAAGCAACACGCTGATGTCGATCTGCAATCATCGCATCAGCATGTACTATCCTCTGTGCCCCAGCAAGTAGGATTGTCATGGCTTGACCTCTCAACCGGTGATTTCTTCACTCAGCTCACGACGACTCAAATGCTTCCATCTGCAATTGCGCGGATTGGAGCTCGTGAGATTCTGGTAGATCAGAATGTGCAAGATCTTATTGGGCATGAATTACAAATGCTAGTTGGACATGATCATCGCCTGGTCACCTTCTTCCAATACCCTGAAGCATTCAAACCGGTATCTGAATGGGGGGAAATGTTAGAGTCTCCGGTCCCCGAAGATGCTCGCGCCTCATTCACATCGGAGGAAGTAGCAGCTGGTTACAGTCTGCTCGAGTACACTCGCGTGCAGCTGCAAGGGTCGAATCTCAAGCTTCAGCCTCCAATTCGAAGACATTTGAATGAATCAATGAGCATTGATCGTAACAGTCTGAGTGGTCTTGAGATTCTAGAAACAGCGAGAGACGGGTTTGGGAAAGGTAGCCTTCTACACGCTGTACGAAGAACTTCTACAAAAAGTGGCGCCCGGCTTTTGCGAGACCGACTGAGTATGTCCAACTAAAATTCAAACGATTTTTGTGTGGCTTTTACTAATGTGTTACATGCAGCCTCCCCGTCTACATCCCTACAAGTCATCAATGAGCGTCTGGACCTTGTCTCGGTCTTCATAGAACATGTGGAGCTCCGTGACAGCGTCATCCAACTTTTGAAGCGCAGCCATGATTCTCAACGTCTGGTTCAGAAATTCGCTTTTGGGAAAGGAGACCCGGATGACTTGATTTGTCTTTCCCGTGCCATTGAGGCCTCCAAGGAAGTCAGACAAGTTCTTCTAGATCACAATAGACTTTCGGTCTCCAGCACTACAGATTTCAATCACAGTCTTACTGTCATGATCTCACGGCTTTTCCTTGATGGTCCTATCGCGCTAGCGGACCAAATTCTTGCAGCCATTGACGAAGAAGGCTTGCTACAAAAGCAGCGCATCGAGGATAGTACCGCTGCAGAGGCAGCCAATCTGGCACAAAAGGTTGCTATGGATGAAGCCACATCTAGCGAGCTCGAAGCACTGCCAAAAAAGGTCAGGGCAAAGAAGGGCGACCGAACGGTTGTGGCTGATACGGACTCCGGTCCCCTCGATACCTGGATTATGAGGCGTGACGCAAGTAAGACCTTGAATGCACTCCACACGGAGCTAGAACGGTTGGGCGATGAAAAGACTTCATTGACTCAACGTCTCCGTGATTCGGTTGATTCGTCGGCCCTGAGCCTTAAATGGACTCCAGGGTTAGGCCACATCTGCCACGTTAAAGGGGTAAAGATATCCCAAAAGTCTCTCGAAGACTTGGGAGTCACTCGAAATGTCTCATCGACCAAATCTACCCGGTCATTCTATCTACCAGCCTGGACAGAGCTAGGAGTCAAAATGGACCACTTGAAGATTCGGATGCGCCAAGAGGAGCAAACGATATTTGAACGTCTGCGCCGTGAGGTGATCCTGAACCTTGTCAAAATTCGCCGAAACGCAGCAGTCATGGATGAGTTGGACGTGGCGTGTTCATTTGCAACTCTCGCGCAGGAACAGCAAATGGTACGGCCGATCCTTAACGACGGTACCTGTCATAAGATTGTCGGCGGAAGACATCCCACAGTCAAACTGGGCTTAGAGGAACAAGGACGGTCGTTCGTGAGCAACGATTGCTTCCTGGGTGATTCCGAGCGGATCTGGCTCATTACTGGTCCCAACATGGCCGGTAAAAGTACCTTTTTGCGACAAAATGCTCTAATCACAATCCTCGCGCAAGTCGGATCTTTCGTACCCGCAGCCTATGCCGAGATCGGTATCGTCGATCAGATCTTCAGCCGAATCGGTGCAGCGGATGACCTCTTCCGCGACCAGTCAACGTTCATGGTGGAGATGTTGGAAACAGCTACTATTCTCAAACAAGCTACGCCTAAATCATTTGTGATTATGGATGAAGTGGGCCGAGGCACAACCCCCGAAGATGGTACAGCTGTTAGTTTTGCGTGTCTGCATCATTTACACAATCACAACCAGTCTCGAGTGCTTTTTGCCACTCATTTCCATGCCCTCGCGGATATGACAGAGGACTTTGGTAAATTGGCGAGATACTGCACGGATGTGAAAGATATGCCTTCGGGTGCCTTCTCTTTCGTCCACCGGCTGCGGAAAGGTGTCAACCGCGAGTCTCATGCTCTGAAGGTTGCCCAACTGGCCGGTTTGCCCAAAGTGACCCTCGATCTGGCTATGCGGGTCCGCCAGGAAATGAAGGATAAAACTCCACCACCTCGAGTTGCTGATGAAGCTCAACCCTAACCCCGACGTCCTTGACGGTGAAATGTCATGGTCAATATGTACTTGAAAGGTACTATGTAAAATATTTATGTACAATATTTCGGCTTCTCCTGTTAATGATACCACCAAATCACATAGCCAGGTTGGCAAATGCCTCCTCGCGTCTACTTTCAATGCCAACTGTCCAGTCTTCGGCTTCACTTTTAAGAACCCAACACTTGCAAGTGTGTCGTAGACATTCATCTACAGATTAGAGCTTAGGGGACCACAACCTCGGACCATTCTCCACCCTCCCAAGTTGACCCTTCCGACCAAGGTCAACAACAACACCCTCCCCAAACGCAGCCTCCTGACAATCCTCATCCCCAACCCCATTAACAAACTGCACAACGACAAAATCAACCCTCCTACGACCCAAAACCACCATAGGCGCATGCCACGTGCCAACACCATAAGTAACAGCCTGACCACCACGCGCCACAAACGCCTTAATATTATTCAGATCCGGCGGGTCACGGATCGTAATCGTCTCCCCGGCCTCGTTCTTCGCGGTAGCAGTCTGTCCCTTCAAAGTAGGCGCAACCACGACCAAAAACAGCGGCTCTTCCTCATCATCCCCGACCTTGGAATGGGCCGATAAATCGACCGGAATGAAAGTCTGATTCGTAAACGGATGGCGCTCAAGGATGCGCACGTCAAAGACCTCCCTATCAGGCAGCTGTGGGCCGGTGCTGACAGCGCGCAAAGCGCGCGGAAAGCAACAGAACATTGTCATCCGTGCCTCGGAGGCCTGTCCGCTTGGACAGGCATTGGTGTAGCGGTCGAGGAGCGGGGAGATGGGACTGTACTTGAGAGCGGAGTTTTGATTCGCTAGGACCGGGGTTGGGTTGTGTGGCAATAGGGATGATGGTTGAGGGGCGATATTTAGTTCTCTTGGTAATGGGGAGACCACTGCTGTACCGAATTGTGCGAAATTTGCCGGTGTGAGAGGTTCTGGGGTGAGCGTGACTGTCGGGGTGGTTGAGAGGATCGGCGCCATGGTGGGCTCTTTGGTGTGAGGTGTGCGTGTATTTGGATGTGTTGGTCAATCGCTTGGAGGCCGCCACGTTCTAACGTGTAGGTTTACAATTGTATAAGAGAGAGAGGGAAAAAAGACGAGAAATTGGATTGGATGTGGTTGATGAAGCTAATGCGGAGATGTCGGCGTCCTCCGGTGATAAGCTAAGCGGCCGGGACCGGCGAAGTATAGGGATTTTTTTTCGATATATTCATTTTTATAGAGAACATTACTCGGAGAATAACATAAATTACTGCTTCTATTAGTTTTTTGGTTCGTTGGTGCTCATATCAACCAAATTTCAAGCTCTGCAGGGTATGTTGCCGCTTAGCTCTGCGTCCAAACGTGATGAGAGTATGCCAGTCTCTTACGACTAAACCAAAAGTGGTCCACAGAAACGAGAACTGCTTCAAAGTTGAATCCAATATCCTTGCATTGCAGTCCGTGCTGAGGACCTTTGGGAGTGTACAACCATTTTTCCGTTGAGACCTCGATATAAATACAACATATGGGACAATTCGATGTACTATTTAGTAACTAAGTGCGGGGAATTAGAATTAGCATGTGGATGTTGCTTTCACCGTTTATATACATACATTTCGCCATGGGATTGGGTTTGATTCGCTTTTTAATCTAGCAATGTCGGTCTGGGAAGCATAAATGCATTTATGTTGGATGTACAAGCATGTACTCTGCAGCCCTGGGGTACTTGACCGGTTAGCACGGGTATCTAAGATCTAAAGGATCTAAGACAACAATATAAAAAGGCAGGATCTTTCGGAAATATCTGGTTCGCACGCTAGCCGCAAGGCAACTGCAATTATTTCCATAATTTGGCCGTGTTTTCTCCCAAATGAGGCTCTAAGGACTCCAAAAAAATACACTGGGCCGATGTTAGCTGCACATACTAAACGCTGGCCAATGATTCCCATACTCGATCCCTCCTCAATGACACGCACAAATTGACAGCGGCAATAGCTATTGGTCTATCGGATCCGTTTCTCCGGGACTGATACCTAATCCAGTGATTGCAGTATAGAATTTGATGAAGTTCCCACACCGGTGTTTGAAGACATCAACTCGGTGGCATTGAATTCTTGGTGTTGCGTTGGTTAACACTATAGGAAATACCTGGATATAAAGCAACGATGGCTTCCTTGTCCCTGAGAGGGGCCCATTCTATCCATCTTCTGATATTCGAAACAGTCTACTTGTGCTTAATACTGTCCCACTCCAAGTGGGAGTAAACTTTTCCTGTGCAAAATATATCAATATCACACGCAACAATGGATTCTTCCAGTTCATCTTCGCCCCAACAAACATCCACCACTACGGGCAGTTCAACCACTCCCGTTACAAGCTCCTCGACTCCTGCAACAAGCTCTAACTATCCTTATACAGAACAGGCATTAAGGTAAGCCAAATATTTGCCATCTTGCCTATCCCAATTTGAGAATATTCGGCTAACACAAACATGATAACTCAAATAGTGCCAACGAACAATTCGATCAAACCATAGGCCACATGGGCGGTTGGATCGGAGACCTCGACCACCCAGATCAATTCGCATTGCCGAAGTCCTGAGTACACAACCGAGTCCACCCTGATATGACTCTACGGCTGCATGGATGCGGCTATTTGACGGGTCCGAAAGGGATACGTGCAGGAAATGATGACCTGGTTCGTGTCTCCAGGATGCATTTGTTTGTGGAGGAGCCCAATCATGCATTCGAATTCCGAGCACGCCCGAGATTGACGGGGTTATTCCGCCTATGACGCCTATTTGGAAGAATGACGCACTCATGCATGTATATTGGGAGTTGGAGACCCTAGCGGGGGTCTAGGAGAGAACTGAGATGATACGAATGTACGACATGGCTTTCTATTTTCTATTTCCTTTTTCCCTTTTTTTTTGGCGTTTTTTCTTTGTCTTTGGCTTGGACCAACATGTGATAGGAAGAAAATTGAGGGGAAGAGTCAGAGTATGCAGGAATTATTCATCTTGCATGATGTCCACAGGTGCCAGCAAAATGGCCGATGGCAACATTTCTCGGAGATCCGACGAAATGAGAACGGAGGTCATAACCCAACAAGGAATGTGATGTTTTAGCTGGACTATGTGTTGTCTACGATGCGGCGCTTTTCCCCTCTTTTCTTATCTCGGACATTTAACTTCGGTGTTAATTAAAATGTCAATATCATACGTGATACTAGTGGTGCGGGTCACCAACCAATTTGATCTGGAGTTGAATCGTCTAAAGATGTAGATGTCGCATTAAGTCGCATCTTTAATGCAGTCGTGCCCAAACTGGGAAGACGGGTATGCGCAAGCTTATAGAATTTTAGCGTCATAACGGAGTCGGATACAGCAAGGATGGCACGGCCAAGAACTGCTAGTTAACTTGCCATTTACCCCGATAGGACTGGGAAAAGCCCTCTAGCACGGATGAAGGCCTACCCCCCGAGCCACTTGACGCGTAAAGGGTAATCATTTCCTCAATGTTTTTAGTAAATACCGTCTCTCCGGAGAGTTTGTATCGCGACTTAGATGACCAACATAAAAGAGGGTATCTATTTTAAGGCGGCTCTTTGGTACAAACTTGTAGTCGGGGCAACATTCATCGACAATTCATGATAGGATCCAAACACGGGGTAAGTGACCAAACTAATATTCTATTCAACAAAGTACAAAATCAGTTCCGAGGGGCGGTTTGCATGAAGGGGAAGCAAGAACCCTTTAACGGATGTTGATGGGTTGACACGATCAATAGAGGAACGGTTGAGCGTAGGTATCTGGGCCCTGAGAAGGGAAAAGCGAAGGAGTATTGATTTCTCCACTGGCTAGCACATCCCAATACGTGTAGTTAGGTGTAGTTAGCCACCGTAGCCTGGCATAAAGGGCACTAACGGAGTAAACACACATTTATCCTGCTAGATACCTGAGAACTTGAGCTTCCGGGTGCCGCAAATTCTTCTGCGAGACCACACTGGTGGCACGGCTAGGCACAACTACCAATCGCTCTCTGGTGGACAAAAAAGAAAACATGATCTTCCGGTGGAAATATAATGGGTATTGGGTGTTCAAATCATAGAACATTATGGAAGGGAAAGCAAAGTCCTGTGGATATCTAGCCAGACGGTCACAAATGCGTTTCTAGCTTCCCCTGTCCCAGCAGAAAATCAAGTCGTCAATGTCACGTCCCAAGAGAAATGATTTACAAAGAAAGTGCAAGCCCATTCAACGAGGAAAAGATTCGTTCCGCTCGCCTTTTCCCGTCATCCCCAAAAGGATTCAGTTCGTTGGGGCATGTATCACGGCGAGAGCAACGAAGATTCGTTTTCCATTCCTTGATCGTAGAGCAGATGAAGTCAGGACTGGATCCCCGGATATCGACAGTGACGGATGGAGCACAACCAGATTCAGATGAGTGGGATGTATTGAGCGAGCAAGATATCTTCATCCTCATCATTTTACCGAGTGAGATGCCCAGGCGTGCTGCATCACAACTTTCAACACACCGAACTGGACCGCTCAACAGCCTTGAAATGTGTTCTATAATCAGCAATTCGAATTTCTCGAGACATTTCTCTCTGGCTTCATCGATTAAGTCTAGAAGTATGCGATTAGTGATTCTTCATTTAAATCCCAAAGTCAATGCAATGTTCCCATCTTGCTCACGTACCTTTGACGGATTTTGGAATCGGGAGGGTGCTTGTGTCGAATGGCCCTGTTGCTTGCTGCATGGCAATTTTTGTTGTTCGCTTGAAGATGTCAGGCGACTTAAAGACAAAGGAGATCATCATCCATATTTTCATGTCTTGTGAGAACGAAGACGGAACAAGCGACTCAAGGGCTTTTATCCAGATACCAGCAAACACTTCAACTACCTCATGGCATTGGAAAAAGTCGGTGACCACGGCGATATCACTCAATTGCGGTAGGGACAGCGTGAGAGGAATTTGTCTTAAACGTCCATGAATGAGGTTCAAAATGATCAGAAGGATATCTGGTTTGCAGCCGTTGACGGGAATCTCAACAAATCCCTTCTTTGAAAGAGCATCCCCTTCAGCCCAACCATTCTTCAACATTCCCTTGAAATAAGCTGATGCAAGTACCAGATGCTTTGATGAGACTTGAAAGCGAGCGTAGTTTCCGGGCACATTGCCTTTGGTGATGTCAATCAAGGAAGCTTTCGGTGTGAAGAGAATGATGTCTCCATCTGGATCAATTTGATAGGGCGGATTCGGGTTTGCCATCGCAGCAGTCAAAATAGGTTTAGTGTTCTCGTCCTGGTTCGAAGCTGTGGGTGTAGACTTTGTTTGGTTTTTCAAATTAGAGCCACGCGCTGATTTTGTTTTGCGCGGTGCCATTGCAGCTTTGGTGATGTCGAGAGAGATTGAGCTTGGAGGAATTTCAGAAGAAAAAGAATAAAAAGAATAAAGAGTAAGAAGTAAGAAGTAATTATGCCGATGTCCGAGGTCTCGGGAATCATGAGGTTGTAAACAACACGGAAGGCACCTGTGGATCCTGTGGGGGTAAATGGCACATTAGACATATCTCATTATCTTATTACTACGGAGTACACATGTATGATATAATAAACGATCAGTTAAGAGAAGTATGTTATAGACAGATCGATTGGGCATATTTTTATGGTTTTCCGGTGAAAAACACAAGTTGCGCAATTAAAATCCAACAGGCCACTATAATAAGCCGTATCTCACCACTTTCTTGATCTACATATACATCCATGGATCAATTTTCTCGACATACAGCCTGATGTACTTAACAATATGTATTAAGCCTTCTAGTTCTTACATCAGGAGACCAGCAAATTTCAAGAAAATATATAAGTGGAGGGTAGGATCCCAGCAGCCATGTCGACGACCCGTGGGATTGGAAGTAGCCAGTAACTACAACAACACCACATAGCTTCTACACGAACAACACTCGGGAGATTTGTCGTAAACGTCCATGAATAAGGTTCAAAATCATCAAAGGGATATCTGGTGCTACACAATATGGCGTGTGTGGGCAGAAGAATGATGATGAATTCCTAGCTAGCGGCTCCCTGCCGAATATGATACGATACACGACCATGGCTGGGTGAACCAGCCACGATGGCTCGTGGGACCGTAGCGTCCGCTATGGTTAGCTAGTCAACTAATAAGAATATCAATGGATCAATGGGTAATATCTGGGCTGCAGATGTGGACAGGAATCTCTGCAGACCCGTTTGTCAGAAGATCTTTCCCTTCGGCCCAGCAATTTTGTAGCATCGCCTTAAAATAAGGCGATGCAAGTTTAAGATGTTTTGACGAGACTCGAAAGCGAGTCAAGCACTCTTCAACGCGGCCTGCGGTGGTGTTGGGTAGGAAAGCGCCAGGAGTAAAGAGAATGATATCTCCGTCGGGGTCGACCACATAGTCGAAGGAAGGATTGACTGCCCGAACTGGGGTTATAGCCCTGTGGTGAAGTCATGTTGGAATGCTCGGAGTAGAGCCAGGTTGAGATATCTGTGATTGGGGTATGAGCAGGAGAGCTTTAAGATGTGAAATAAATGCGAGAGAGGCCCGAGAAAGGAAGGAATGGATGAGACAAGTGACGTGCGTGTCGACAACGGAGAGATCAAACACTAGGAGTCCATTCCTCGTGCTTCCACCACTTGTAATCCAAATTTACCTACATGTCTGTATAGTTAGGTCAGCTACACCTCATCTATCATCTGCCCTTCTAAATAAAACGCGAAAATGCTGGAGGTCAAGATATAAGAAACCATAAACCAGAGCACCTTCGGTGGTCATCTTCAATTGGTTGCCATATAAAAAGATGTTGAAACCCCAAGTTGATTCGTCATAATTAACATGTCTTTGGGGTTGTTCAACGCTAAACCCTAATCGATTTCATGCATGTGTTGCTTCTTCTACAACATCCATCCGTTGCTTCTTTTGCAATATGTCAATTATTATATGCCAAGAATTCAGTCTCCTACGGAATCGAGACTAGCGGAGTCGATGTAGTTTGACGCCTCTATCACCTATTCCACCATACAAATCTGAGGATACTGAAATCATGACTTGGTATTGCAATTTGGACCGACCCTATGCATCGTCGCCTTCATCAATCCATGTACGAACCATGGAGAGTACAGCGCTTAGGAATAACACCGCTCATTGCCTACAATTCTTTATGGTTCTCATCACAAAAAGCAAGTCCTGTGGAAAGAGATAGATGATTCTACAGGAGGGAAGGAATGGCATAAATAGAGCTTCATTTCCATGTATGAAGAGATTAGACATTTTTACAATTTATTTTTGACACCTTTTGTGAAAGATTACAAACTCCGTTATTCATCCAGTTTAGTGTATTACTTTGTAGTATATTATTCAACAAAAGAGATTGGTCTCAAATACCACTCCGGCAGGCGTAGTATCATTGTCCCAGGGATGAGGTCTTGTGGAGACTAACCACATATTAGATTTTGAATATTTGCCACTTGGCTCCCTATTGACTATAGATTGATGGATATATGGTGGAAGTTCCGTTAAATTTGTCAAGATTGTGGTGGCGATGCTTTCCAATACCAGAAGACCACCCACTTCTCAGGAAGTACATATGAACATTTTGTTATCGGTATTGTCTTGCCAAATGTATGGAAGGCCTTCGAGATAGACAATCTACTCATTCTAAGGCCCGTTCACCAAGGGTATGCTTACACTAGCCATGTGTCCTTCGAAGGTCAGGCTAATAACTCGGTCTTACAGTGCAACTCGAGAGTGGGTTGATATTGCGAAGCATTCAACTCCAACACCTGCACATAACAAATTGAATGACCTCGGTCTTTATGTTTTTGCACAATCCTACTTCTCGAATCCCCTCCCCTCTTGCGGCAAAAACACTTGATGTCGCTCACCAATATAAAAACCAGCACCCGTGGAACATGTGCGCTGCCTGAAGGTTGCCGAGTAACACGATACTTTGCGTGAGTACCTTCTTTCGAAGGGTCTGGTTTGGGGCCCAGTTCCGCAGTACAATCCTTGGTTAGATTGAATTCCAGAGACGAACCTGACAGCTTTGATGGATGTGTATTTCGAGCAGTTAGCCTACGAGATCCACCGGAGACTCGGACAGGTTAGAAAACCAAAGATCAAGTCCACTTTGAAGAGCGGAGTTCTCGCAGATCCCAACGATAAGGAAAGGAATATTTTGTTTACAAACTAGGTAAATCGAAGAATTTAATGTCGCATATGTCTATGGAAAGCGCAGTTCAAGATCAAGATTAGATCTCAAGTACGATTTCTATATACTAGCATTAGTTGGATTGATTATGAATGATTCTCATTCTAAAAGCCAAAACTTTGTATCATACTCGTCAGTAGCGGTTAGAATGAAGGCTTTCTATAGGGTCGACGAGGAAACAACTTGAAAAGTAGATATATTGATGATCTAGTATGGGATACTAAACCCCATCCATAGATGCCCATTCCAACTATGCTATACTTGGAAAATATCAACAAGTCCCGAGGGCTGTAACGGCACCATTGTGACGATGGCTATGTTTCACGTTTTAAAGTGAAGGTTAACATATTGTTCTGCTCTTCAGCGGCGCGTACATCATCATGGTGTATTGGGTAGCGATTGGAGTCACAGCGGTTGCTCAAAAGAGTCACAATTGGAAACACCAGGGGAGTGTTTCGACCAGTTTGGCTCATAGCTTATGATACTCGCTAATAGAAAGCCAGAGAATATCAATATCCCTGGCTTCTACCTGTGACAGAGGAGCAGACTCCTCGGTAACGAAAATTTAAAGATGCCGTAGCAAGTTTAAATCAAGTGGCATTCTCTCCTTTTGCGTCAAATCGTGCTTTCTTGGCTCGCCGTTTGATTTCTCGCTTAGACAAAGGCTTGTCGGCGTCCTCGGCGACAGGCTCAGAACTGATAGAAGCCTTCCTCTTAAGATTGTCCGCTACAATTTCTGGCTGCGCGGTTTCTTTGGCTTTTGGCGCGCTAGCTTTCGGGGCACCCTTTTGCTTTGACGCGGGTGCTTCGTGTTTGGCTTTCTCTCCACCGTGGACGATATCCACGATACCTCGCCAACTGGTTCGCTTCAACTTGGCCAATGCGGTCACCTTCCGCGACTCTTCGCAGACAGCTTCCTTTCCACGCTCTTGTGATAGACCCCAAACACAGGCAAGATTGATCACGTCCCACGGGGCTCGTAGACTCAAAGCTCGTCTTGCTTCACTGGACACAATAATCCCTCGACCTCGTGTCGCGCGGATCAAGGATGTTGCATTCCCAATGAGGTTTCTTCGGGCATCAAGCCCACTCCCCGTGATCCCTGGCCCATAGCAGATCTCGATACGGACTCCACGTGAGATTGCCGCGGACAGCATTTTGAATTTGAAGTGGTATGGAAGTCGCACCGAGAGATCCACGGAGATCACGTCGCATTCCAGGTTGGTGCAAGCATTTAGAAGCGATTTTTCATTTGTGGGACGGAGAGCAACAATGTCGTACGCTTGACTCAGGGCGGTTAGGCGCTGATTCTGCGCGGGGTCGGCGAGAGTCAAGTTCAACCGGGTCAGCAGTTGGAGGGATTTCGGCGCGTTCGTTGGTAGAGGAGGAGGGGCGAGGGTCGGGGGGAGCTTCCCGTTGATTGTTTGAGACAGGGCAACAGTAGTGTAACCAACTACAAAGTCAGGTCAGTCCCTCATGTGCTCTAACCTACGGATCTTGTGCCGCAGAGCGGAATGAATGACTTACGTTCAGCCAGGAAATTCAAAGTGTGGGGCACCTCCGGGTCATCGGGGCTGTAAGGTACATTCAGGTCGTAAAACATGGTGGATTTAAAAGAAGGCCAGCCCTGCCCGTGGGAGTTATTGCTTAACTTCTCAACGCTCTTGGTCACATTGAACTGTCCCAAAAAGGCAATCAGAAAATCTGTCGGATTAACAGTATATCCGTTATTGCGCTAACTTCATTCGGTGGGGTCCCCACAACCCTCTCTGATCCCGTGACCGTAGGCGGAACGGATCTCATTCTACTGATCATATCACGACAATATCTCACTTCGTCCATCCCATTGCTCAAGGCCTCTTGTGAGCACTGTGTTTGGGCTGAATAGTTGCTGGGCCTGTTGCTACCTGTATCCTACGTCAACCTAACCCCCGGCACCTCCCTCCGTCACAAGGCCGAGCCCCTCGTGACCCCGCCGCACATCTCTCAATTGTGGGCGCACTCGAAAACCGCCTGTCATCTTCAAGATGGCGCGTGTCTATGCCGATGTCAACGAGCATATGCCTCGGTCCTACTGGGATTATGACAGTGTCAACATCTCTTGGGGTGTTCTTGAAAATTATGAAATTGTTCGCAAGATAGGTGAGAGATGATCAAATCCTGTCCTAGTGCAGCATGTCGGAGATAGTTGCCGCAAGCTGTGAACTGCGGGTGAATTTTAAGAACAAACTTTCTCACTATCTACTTCAGGTCGGGGAAAGTACTCTGAGGTTTTCGAGGGCATCAACGTCGTCAACTACCAGAAATGCGTTATCAAGGTCCTCAAGCCCGTCAAGAAGAAGAAGATCAAGCGTGAGATCAAGATTCTGCAGAATCTCGCGGGTGGGCCCAATGTCGTGGCTTTGCTGGACGTTGTTCGCGACAACCAGAGCAAGACTCCTAGTCTGGTCTTCGAGGCTATCAACAACACCGACTTCCGCACACTGTACCCCCGCTTTTCCGATTACGACGTTCGCTTCTACGTTTTCGAGCTTCTTAAAGCGCTGGACTTCTGCCACAGCAAGGGTATCATGCATCGGGATGTGAAGCCCCACAATGTCATGATTGATCATGAGAAGCGCAAGGTTAGTGGGCTTATCAATTAGTTGTGGCGGAAAATCATGTTCCTGACTTATTATAGCTTCGTCTGATCGATTGGGGTCTGGCCGAGTTCTACCACAAGGGCACAGAATACAACGTCCGTGTTGCGTCTCGTTATTTCAAGGGCCCCGAGCTGCTCGTTGATTTCCAGGAATACGACTATTCTTTGGATATGTGGTCCCTGGGTGCTATGTTCGCATCCATGATCTTCCGTAAGGAGCCTTTCTTCCACGGAGGCAGCAACACGGACCAGTTGGTCAAGATCGCCAAGGTTCTTGGTACTGAGGAGCTCTTTGAGTACTTGGACAAGTACGACATTGAGCTGGACCCACAATACGACGACATCCTCTCCCGTTTCCCCCGGAAGCCGTGGCACTCGTTTGTCAACGCAGAGAACCAGCGTTTCATCAGTGACGAGGCCATTGATTTCCTTGACAAGCTTCTGCGCTACGACCACGCTGTAAGTTGTTCTAACATATCTATCATACGTTGCCCCATACTGACTTATTTCAAAAGGATCGCTTGACTGCCCAGGAGGCCATGGCACACGCATACTTTGACCCGGTTCGTGCTGATGCCGCAGCCCTTAGCCACAACAACGTGACACTTCCCTGAATTCCTCTCGCATGAACTGTTGATGATCATGGCTCTGATCTTCTTACTGCGATGCCCGGTTTCCAAGTTCTCCCCATGTTGCCATCAAGATTGCGTCGCGGCATCACGACAATTCCGTACCTTTTGCATTTGAAATTTGCCGATATGAACGGTACAACGATGATCGAAAACATGAAATGAGCTTGGTCTCCGTACTCCCCGTTCCTCTTTTTTTTTTACTAGCCTTTCTCGAATGATGGGCTGCAGCAAACGATCAAATCCTGAATGAAGACGACTTTGATGACAAGACATCATGACATTTAATTTGCTAGGTCCCTTTCAAGCCTTTTATCGCCTAGGTCGTTTGGCGTGTCAATGAGCGTGATAAACCAACGTCTTAGATGGGGGAATCACTATTCTGTTTCATCTTTTCCTATTTGTATAGCGCTGCTCGTGGGTTTCTCTAATTGATTTCTCCCTTGTTAGTTGAATTGGTGTTCTGGCCTTTCTACCGGGTGCTTCGTGTTTCAAGGGATGCCTTTTCCTAAGACAACCCATTGCATTTTCTTAACGCTTTCCTTTTTATGAATGAAACATTGGATGAGATTTAGAAACAAAATCAACAACCTCGGATGGATTAGATGGATTGATTGGACATCGTAGGGAGGAATCTATATATGACGCGCACATATATAACTATGTCTTGACCCATGTATATGTATAAAATGATATAGTATAGGATCGAGATCAAACTAGAAACCCGATATCAAGTATGAACCAATGTCCAATTTAGTAAAAATAAGTCACACTAGTCACATTATCCCAATCCTCCTGGTTCTTATAGATGCCCACACGGGTAGCCTCAGATCACCCGTTGGCTTTAGCGTATCACGTGAGGGTTATCGTGTCTTTCTGGCCGAACAAATAAAAGAAGGAGACGAATTGCAAACAAGAAACGCGCAAAAAAAGAAAAGAATATAATATACCCAATGATACCCGATGAGCGTTGACTCACATGAACGCGCCTCATTGACCTGCCCGCCGACTCCACCGAACCTCCCACCGAGCCCCGCGCTCTCATTCGTTCATTCAGCGTGGGAAATTTAATTGCCCGCATTTCGCACAACCACCCCTCCTTATACCTCTCCATCTCTCAAGATACTTATCCGGCGATTCGTGGCGCGATCGGCGCCTTGGAGATTTACTCCTCAATATCGTGCATTCTCAAGGATGGCTCAAAACTCTGCCCAAATCCCCAGTGGGTGTTCATGACTCATTCTCAAATGGCGCAGAAGCTTACAGTGAACAGCGGGTGAGCCTACGGCTCCCGTGACCAGCGCAACCCCCCAGATCACCGATACCACAAAGGATACCCAGGGTCAACAGGGCGAACCTGCCGGAGCTCCCAAGGTGAAGACCGAGAAGGAGTGTATGTTGCCACCAAAATCCATATTGGGATCTTTCCTCGGGAGTCGTTATATCATGAACATACGCTGACAATATGGGTGATTTCTAGTGGAGAAGGAGCGCAAGAAGGCCGAAAAGAACAAGAAGTTCGAAGAGAAGAAGGCGGCCAAGGCCTTGGCTGCCGCCAACAAGGCCGCAGCTCCCAAGGTCGAGAAGAAGGTGAAACCCGAGAAGGACAAGACCGCCGATGCCTACGATCCCATTGCCATTGAGGCTGGTCGTCTCGAGTGGTGGGAGGAGCGTGATCTCTTCAAGCCCGAGTTCGGACCTGATGGCAAGGTTAAGCCGGAAGGCTCCTTCGTCATCCCCATTCCCCCTCCCAATGTTACCGGTTCTCTTCACATGGGCCATGCCCTTACCAACGCCCTCCAGGATACCATGATCCGATGGCAAAGAATGAAGGGTAAGACTACCCTGTGGCTTCCTGGAATGGACCACGCCGGTATCTCGACCCAGAGTGTCGTCGAGAAGATGTTGTGGAAGAAGGAGAAGAAAACCCGCCACGACATTGGCCGAGAGGCCATGGTCAACTTGATCTGGGACTGGAAGGACGAATACCACAAGAACATCAAGAACGCCCTGCGCAGACTTGGTGGTTCGTTCGACTGGAGCCGTGAGGCCTTCACCATGGACCCCAACCTGTCAGCTGCTGTCACCGAGACCTTCGTTCGCCTCCACGAGGAGGGTATTATCTACCGTGCCAACCGCCTGGTCAACTGGTGTGTGGCTCTGAATACCTCTCTGTCCAACCTTGAGGTCGAGAACAAGGAGATCGAGGGCCGCACGCTCCTCGATGTGCCTGGCTACGATAAGAAGGTCGAGTTCGGTGTCCTGACTCACTTCTGCTACGAGATTGATGGAACCACCGAGCGCATCGAGATTGCTACCACTCGTCCCGAGACCATGGTCGGTGATACTGGTATTGCCGTCCACCCCGATGACAAGCGCTACCAGCACCTGATCGGCAAGAGCGCTCGCCATCCATTCTTGGACCGTCTGCTCCCTATCGTTGCTGATCCCGAGGTCGAGCCCGAATTCGGTACTGGTGCCGTCAAGATCACCCCTGCCCACGACTTTAACGATTTCAACCGCGGTAAGACCCACAACCTGGAGTTCATCTCTGTTATGAACGACGACGGTACCTTCAACAAGCACGCTGGTCCCTTCGCTGGTATGAAGCGCTTCGATGCCCGTTACAAGGTGATCGAGGATCTTAAGGAGAAGGGTCTGTACGTGAAGTGGGAGCATAACCCCATGAAGGTGCCTCGTTGCGCCAAGTCCAACGATGTCATTGAGCCTATCATGAAGCCCCAATGGTGGATGAAGATGGAAAGCTTGGTTCAGCCTGCCATTGATGCTGTTGAGAATGGCGATATCGTCATCCGCCCCGAGTCCGCCGAGAAGAGCTACTTCCGCTGGATGCGCAACCTCAATGATTGGTGTCTGTCCCGTCAGCTCTGGTGGGGACACCAGGCTCCTGCTTACTTCGTCAAGATCGAAGGCGAGGATGGCGATGACAGTGACGGTAACCTCTGGGTCACTGGCCGTACCGAGGAAGATGCTCGCAAGAAGGCCGAGGAGAAGTTCCCCGGCAAGAAGTTCTCTCTCGTCCGTGATCCTGATGTTCTCGACACTTGGTTCTCTTCTGGCCTGTGGCCCTTCTCTACTCTGGGCTGGCCCACCAAGACCCACGACTTCGAGAACCTTTACCCCACCTCCGTTCTTGAGACTGGTTGGGATATTCTCTTCTTCTGGGTTGCTCGTATGATTATGCTGGGTATCAAGATGACTGGCCAGGTTCCTTTCCGCGAGGTCTACTGCCACTCCCTGATCAGAGATTCTGATGGTCGCAAGATGTCGAAGTCTCTGGGCAACGTTATCGATCCTCTGGATGTTATGGAGGGTATTCAGCTGCAGACTCTTCACGACAAGCTGCAGTTGGGCAACATCGCCGATAAGGAGATTGCCGCTGCTACCAGATACCAGAAGAAGGCCTTCCCCAAGGGTATCCCCGAGTGTGGTGCCGATGCTCTTCGCTTCGCCCTCGTCTCTTACACCACTGGCGGTATGTTTCACCCTATGTCCCCATTTGATTCTATTCACTAATGATGATTTTTTTTTGCAGGAGGTGACATTGCTTTCGATATCCAGGTCATTCACGGCTACCGTAAGTTCTGTAACAAGATCTACCAGGCCACCAAGTTCGTTCTCGGCAAGCTGGGCGATGACTTCAAGCCCCAGGCTGGTGTTAAGAAGACTGGCAATGAATCTCTCTCTGAGCGCTGGATTCTGCACAAGTTCAACGCCGCCGCCAAGGAGATGAACGAGGTTCTTGAGCAGCGTGACTTCTCCAACTCCGCCCAGATCTCCTACCAGTACTGGTACTCCCAGCTGTGCGATGTGTTCCTTGAGAACTCCAAGTTCCTGCTGGCCGAGGAGACTTCACCTGAGACCAAGGAGTCTGCCAAGCAGACCCTCTACACAGCTCTCGAGGGCGCCCTGACCCTGATCCACCCCATCATGCCGTTCGTCACCGAGCACTTGTGGCAGCGTCTGCCCCGCCGCGCGGGTGATGAGACCATCTCGATCATGAAGGCCAAGTACCCCGAGTACCTCGCCGAGTTCGACGACCCCGCCGCCGCCGAGGCCTACGAGCTCATCCTCAACACCTCCAAGGCCATCCGTTCGATCCTGTCCCAGTACGACGTCAAGACCCAGGGTGACATCATCATCCAGACCTACGATGCTACCAGCCAAAAGACCGTCTCCGAGGAGATGACCACCATCAAGTCTCTGGGTGGTAAGACCCTGGGCGAGCTCTCCCACCTCGGCCCGGAGAACAAGAACCCTCCCTCTGGCTGCGTCGTCGCTGCTGTCGGTTCCGAGGCTGCTGTCTACCTCCGCGTCTCCAAGGAAGTTGCCCTGGAGCAGGAGGAGAAGGCTAAGGCTAGCCTCGACAAGGCCCGTGAGACTGTCCGCAGATCCCAGGGTATCATCAACGGCCCTGGCTGGAAGGAGAAGGTCAAGGCTGAGGTCCGTGAGCAAGAGGAGAAGCGTCTGCGTGATGCTGAGGGCGAGGCTGCCCGTCTCGAGGAGCAGGTTAAGGAGTTTGAGAAGCTGCGCCTGGAGTAAATTGTCCGTTATAGGATAGATTTAAACAAAAATATATCAATTGATTCCCTTCTTTCCAACCGTGCTTTTTGGATGTATTTCTCTGCGACCTACGTCGGTTAATTCTCAGTAACTAACATGGAATTTTTGAGAATCAATGCTCACCTTAATTCAGCATCCCCGGCTCGCCAAGGATTTTGATCCCCAACAGAGGCAAGATTGGCATTACCGATGCAGTTTGATATGGCTTATGCTTTCCTCTGCATACAATGTGCATCATGCTGTATCGCAAACATTTCAATTCGGGCAGCATTCCGTCACTTTTGATCTCCTTCTTTCTGTCCATTACAAGTTCACCAATTGAGGGGTTATCTACAGGGGTGGGGATGAAGTCCGTAAATATGGCTTCTATTCCAGGTGAATTAGACCGTTTTAAATTCTACTACGATTATATTGGCATCTTTTCATGATCTCGTTTCATCCCGATATAAGTAGTATAGGTTCGTTTGTGCGTGTTTGACATATCCGTGGGCAATGAATAATATGGATATATATATATCTGATGGTATACATAAGATATATATAACTGGATTGGGCAATATATAGTAGAAAACACATGTGATTATTTATTTGGAGAAAAGGTTCATTTATGTAGAGATCTGCGTAGTGTGCATAGTTCATCTGCAGTCGAGATCAAAAGAAGAAAAAAAAAGAAAAAAACTTCAATCGGCCAACTTTCCATATTTGATACAAAATGCAATGAAAGGAAGAAGTATCTCTGCTAACATAACATTTACATAGCAAAAAGACAAAAAAATAGTTTCCCTGGGAATCGAACCCAGAACCTTTCCGGAACATTTGCGAATCGCATTTGTTAACGGAAAATCATAACCGCTAGACCAGGAAACTGTTCGACCACTGGGGCCAATTGATGGAAGACACCGCCATGATTGACATGATGAGTCTATTCCATTATTCTGGTATAATGAGGTGTTGAAGTAATTCGCCCATTTCATTTTTTTTCCAACCTTCCAACTCCCGAAGGTGGCTAACCTCGGAAATCAACATTTTTAACTCACCGCAATTAATATAATCAATTTTTTTTTTTTTTTTTTGTTTTTTTTTCTAGTTTTGGGCTTCGAATATTTTATCTATCATTCGCCGGCATATGCTATACATTAAGTGAAAAGGGTAAGAGGGCAACATGTCCATGTCTAGGCCCGTATTGGGTGTCAATGATTCCTATGCAGAGCAGAGTATTCTATTGTATCGAAGGTTTATTGGGAGATTCACCCGGGTAATGGGGATTGGAATATCGGGTATCAACAAGGGTATGGCTGTGTTGGACTAATGAATGGGACAGTACATCTAGCACCAGGACAGAAAATCGGGATACGCATGCATGAACCGCCCATCGACATCAAAGATTCAGCCCCTCGGGCCACAATTTCTTCCACTTGGCACACTGCAAGGCTGACGTGCAGATAAATCGTAGCTGATTGGCGTGACCTGGTTGCATTTAGGGGGATGTATAGGAGTATGTCAACGAATAACTGAATCACTTCATCACTTTTCTTCACCGACTCACTTGTCTACCCTTGTTCTTCTACACACCATCAACAAGCAGAAATGAAACCAGAGAAAAAAAGAGTTGTTTATACAGAGTTTTCTTGGTTGGAAATGGGCAGCAATCGAGCCGCTGTGCTGGTGACCATATTGATACCATGGAAGAACTTGTTCATAAATATCTGGCTTATTCTCAAGTATTCAAGTATATTCGGACTGTTTTTCAGAGACTCACAGGCTCTCTCTCCCTCTATATTTTTGAATTAGCCAATCAAACTTCATCTTTGTGTGGTCCTTCCCCCCAAAAAAGCCCAACACGATGGCTCATGACATAACATATACACCCCCGGAAAAAGAGTCAGTGGCCTCCTCATTTGTTCGACAATATGTGATGGAAGACATGATCCTTTATCATGAAGCTCTCAGCGCTGTGAGGGAACTATGCGACCAGGTCCTTTCCGACCATGGAATAGGCCATGCCACAGAGTTCCGGCTCAAGGAACCAGCGAGTCTCGAAAAGAAACTTGCAGACCGTGAGCGCAAGCGAGGATTTCCTTACCAAACCATCGAAGACATCGACAAGGACATCGTTGATCTTGCGGGAGTGTGCATCTTGGTGCATGTACCGTCCAACCGCGCAAGAGCCAGCGAGCTTTTGCGCGATGCTTTCATGGTTAAAAAAATGGTTAACCACCCAAAACAAGATGAGGTCCATGGGGACCAGCAGGTGAATCGAGGCTATGTTGCGACCCATCTTCATGTCTTACTGAAAAGTGAAGACGTTCATGGCCGGGGGCTACAACCCAGCGAGACGAAGCCGGTCGAAATTCAAGTTACAACCACCGGATTGCGTGCATGGGCAAGCTTAGAGCATGACATAATATACAAGCCCAAGGGCAAACCCCCGCTTGGCCTGCTCCATCCACTAGAAACAATGCGGATGCTTGTGAGCGTGAGCGACAACATCCACGAGCACATGGAAGAAGTGCAAAACAACAGAGCAGCGAAGACGAAACGATCACTTCGGTTTATCGACGACGTCGGCTGGGTTTTTCAGAAGTGGCTCGAGGAGCAACAGCAGGCATGGTTCCATGATCGAGAAGCCGGGTCATGCACATCACTTTTCAATTTCTTGCAATCGCGCAATATGGACACTCACGGGGGATTGCGACAGGTGCTTGAAGCGAGTTTCGGGTCTGACTCGGAGGCTGTGTACTCGAGACTTGCGAGCGAATATCCGACTGGAAGTTTGACTCTGGTCATTTTCATCATGGACCGTTTGCTATTGACTGGTGGAAGTGGAAATGGAAGTGGCGGTGTGGATTGCATTCCTGAAGATCATCAGATCCACGTGTACAAACTCCAGACGATGATGAGCACATTCGTGTGGCTGGACAGGCTTTTTACCCCTGCATTAACGTGGCAAAAGGTCTTTGCAGTGCAGAACCAGGAATCTCTCCGAGATGGACTCGTTTTGCTTCACAGCACTCGATATGATTTTTTTCTTGAAGGGAATCCGCTTGGGCCGGATGATATTGCTATCGTTGATCGACTTTGGAATTGGTTTGAAGGTCAACATGACAGGCAGATTAGGTTGACCTTTGCCATTTCTAAAAATAAGATGTTCAAAAAGAGAAAGGATGCATTGAAGGTAATCGGACCCCTCATGCATGGGCTGAGACATTGGCATTGATGTGTTATCTATATGTTTATTTATGTAGGTTCTTTTATTTTTTAAAAAGAGACCAAATACAAAATTGATTAGTGCAAAATCTACGGAGTAGTACCTGACCCCTTCAGAGCTTGTCTGAGCACATGTAGTTCGTACAACATACTTCGAGAAGCATGCACTGTGACACAAGTAAACCGACAGCTGCTCTCGTGATTAAATACTCCGTACTCCGTAGTGGAAATTGAGATCGACACGATCGAGACTCGGAGCTTGACTCATTCAAAAAAATCATACATATCCGATTGGCGTTGGAAATTGAAGAAATGTGACGTATCGAGATCCCGTATAGCACGACCCCTGACTATCTCTCTTAATCAACCATTCTCCGCTTTGATGTGGCAAATGAAACACCGACAAAGCGCCTAAGAATGTAAGTCTGAAGAACATCACATGGTAGTGTTCATCCCTGATGGAATAGTGGCGTGAAAGGGGCAGATGGTGTTCATATGTTAGAGCTCATCTAATGAGCAGTCAGCCTTGGGGGGGGGGGGGGGGGGGAGCTTGGAAGCTTGTATCGGAAATATCATGAGTTGTAGATCCAAAATTCCGACGACTCATTTGGAGTGAGGTAGTCAGCCTTGTCGACAGCAATACATTGCCCCTTGCATGGGTCTTCTTCAATTACGAAGCACTCATCTTATAGTAGGCATCCCAATTTGTTGACTCAAAAACGTGGTTAGAGGAATTTCTGAATCTGCAACCCCCCGACTTCATTTTCTTTCATCAAGACAAACGGAGGACTTAAGCCTGCATAAACCCACATCAAGACCAGTCACGACAACAATGTCTTTGTCCGAAGCAACACAAGGTACTGAAGCCCCATAGGCATTGTCATTTTGGTAGTAGCCTGCTGACTTGAGCGTCTTAAAAGGAAGCAATACCTCCGCCACAGAATGGTTCACAATCAACGGTGTTTTAGGCGGAGATGACCTAGGCCAATTTGTTACCCCATTGCAAGTGAGAACCTGGAGACAAATGAGCACTTTCGCGGAGGGGGAGGGATTCCACGGCTTTCAGAACACAAGTCGTGTTCTACAATGTTGGCTATATTATGGAGCGACCGTTAATGGATGGGGCAGTGGCCTTGACCATGCCCGTTGGGAACGGTTTGCGACTGAATCTCCGCCGAGAAACAATAGTATAAGTAAGTCTGTCGAGCCATTCATGATGAGATATGAAAGACCGATCAGCCTGGTTGTCCATGTGTAAATGTAGCCACTAACCGCTCATAGACTATTCCTCGAACTCGTCTCGAGCGTCACCGGATGTCCTCGGTGCAAGCCCATAGCCCTTGGATGCCAACACGATCCCTCAATCGCAACTCTTCGATGTGATTTCGACTTGATTTCGGACATCGGCGACCTCCGACCACCAAGGGATATATCTCCACCGAAGCGGTGTGCCCCAGGCAAACACGTAGGGAAGAGATACAGGTGTGCAGCTTTAATCGATTTTGAGTATTTCATATGTGCTGGCATGTGTGCCTGGGTAATTTTAAAAACCCAAAAAAATGGTCGGGAAGAGGACATGATACATATTGATGGTCGAAGAAAAAGTGAGACGGAAAAAGTGCAGATGCGAGGGTTTAAGTGACGCGCCCTAACCCGGGCTATGTACCATACCATTATTGCCTGCGGCTGAACCCCTGTAGGAAGCATGTTTCGCCGCCTTCTCCGCCAAAAAACAAGATAATATGTATAAGCTATGATCATTGCCTATCTTGGTATTAGCATGGTGTTGAATGAGAAGCTATTATTGGTTATGAAATGTGATATCTACAGAGCAAAGTATCTCAGATGTCTATACGGGTACTCCGTACCTCGTACTATATTTCCCATTTGGATTATTTGGCATTAACCACTAGACACCATCAAGTACTCCGTACGGAGTACTTTGGTGGCCAATAGGCGTTAAATGGTCGTGTCTAGGTGAGTTTTCCAGCACCCAGTCATAGTCAGCACTAAGAAGCTGCCCAGGTGCCCATTCATATCAAGACTGGGTAATTTCTTCCAATGCCTAAATCATGCGGTAATTATGTCTATACGCTATGAATATCTTACAGACATTCTTGGTTAGCCGAATCACCGAATCCTATTATACATACAGCAGGTTATACCAAAAGCTATCAGGGATCTAGATAGATCCATCATAGATCCATCATAGATCCATCTTCTTTATACCTACATATATGTAGATGATGTATCATGATACTCCAAAATTAGGTACTATACTATGTAAAACACATTTCTCACGATTACGAGGAGATGAAGACATTACACACCTTCGTTGAGGTGTTACTGTGAAGCAAACTCTTCGATAGTGGCCAAAACTCTCATCCATTGATCCCGCTATCGCTGCAAAATACTAGTGCTTTATATCAACGCTTGCCCCACCCAATAGCTGTGTGTATGAGAGCACACAGAACGTAAAAACTACTAGCAAGCATCAGAAGCCAAAGGTTTCCCACGAAACAATATGTGAGAACCATATACAAGCCAAGGATCACACTCTGCAAGAACCTCCGAAGCCAACAACGATCTTGTGGTACGGCTAGTTCGATAGCGAGGGAGAAAAGCACTACCCAATAGAAGCAGTAAATTGCCATCGGGATAAGTTCGCCAAATTGGCGAATCGAGTTCAAAGGGGACGTGCCCCGTGAAGAACTGAAGAAAACAAACACACCGATGTAAGTACAAGTGACGCAGATGTATGTAGTCGCTGTTCCAAGACAGCTGGGGTGGGAGGCCCAGCCAGAGTCTGGCATTTCGAGGTCCTCAGATGTACTAGATTCGGTAGAGCTCAAAGGGAGTCGAGATGATAGATGGCAGTCCGATGACTCCCGGGGCACCGAAGTCTCCTCCCTTGAGTCTGTTTCGGAAAGCTTTGTCTTAGAACAAGTTCCTTGAAATACTGCTTTGTAAAACTCACCTTCTTTAAATGTTTCAGCGATGCTGATGAGGGGTGCCGCCAACATTAATACGGGGACGATTTGGCCAAACGACCATACTTGGTTGCTGAAATCTAGGACTTTCATCGTGTTGGTAGGAGACAAGTCTAGCATCAGGCGCCAGATACCCCAGAGAAAAGCTATAAAGACCCAGCTTACCTATACAAGTTAGAAAGGTCTTCGTAGATATCGTGCAAAAAGGGAACATACCTCGAGGGCGAATGAAGCCCATAAGACCAATACGAACCGCCAAATCATCACCATACCAAAAATAGGCCGGTATCCGAGTGAACGTTTAAGGCTATAAATCTCTCCTTTCTTGCAGAGGGTTCTAAAAAGAAACCAGAGCAGTCTCTGCATCTGGTTATCAAGCCATTTAGTAGCCCGGTTAACACTCAAAGAGAGAGATTTATGTAATCTCACGACTCGAAAGGCAAATGCAACCACGATAAAGGTTGCGGATATTATCGGTGACCAGAACCATTGTGATGGATGCCAATAACTCGAATTATTAATAAATCGTAGAGATTCCCTCCATTCCTTATTTGGTCCAGGCTTCAGATAGCAGCCGAGGATACAAATAGCGGGGGTGGCTTTAGTATCCTCAGAAAGCAAAAGCCATTTAGAGTTAGCCGTAGGTAGTAGGCCAGCAGCTAGCAATGCCGCAAGTATACCCATCGCAAGCAATCTCCATACGCGCTCAATGGTATGCGTATGAAGATGTCGTCGCAACATTGTTAGGCATGCAAGATGTGTCAGACAGGAGAACCATGCCAGGTCAAGAATAGTACGCCATTTCAAGGCTTCCAGGCCACTTTGAAGTTGTGTAAATCCACTAAGAAGGATTGCAAAGCCGGTGACAATCTGCAGGTCACTCATAATCAAAAGGCACTGTTCCAGGTATAAGCGTCAGCGAGATTCGGAAACAGAAAGAATCAGTCTGGGGGTTACGCAATATATATTGAACGATGCCACTGACCAACAAGAATTGGTAGCTTATCTTGAGCAGACCGAGTATACCTTACCTTGATTAGGACTCTCTCAAGCCGAGACCTAGCACGCGGCGATAAAAGTTTGCGTGAGCCCAGGACCAGTTTTGAAATATATGCCGGCCCCGATCGTAACCACCCCAGTAAAAATTCGTCCAATGGGTTAATGTGATCCCACACAGCACCTCCCTGAGCTGTGTCTGCATCTGCGTCTGCCTCGAATGGATCCACCAAAGGGTCGTAGATGGCGACATAATACACGATTATGATAAGAACAGCAAGCGCTGCGGTCAAGATATAGCTAATGACAATCTAAGAAAGTCAGAATAAAAAGAACCACTCCTTGAGGAGTTACCCGACTCACTCCGGCCCCGCTAATGTCGTTGTCGGGTTCATAATGCCCCGGTGGCGCCGAGCAGTCGACATGAATCGATTCAACCATGAGTACGCGAGGACGGAGCCATGCACAGAAGGCATAAATATGGCTAGAGATCTTAAGAAGACGGTACTGCAGAACATATGTGGACTTCTGATAACATCGCTCGATGGTCATGTGCACAGCCCCGCAAGGTGAAGGTTGGGGGCCGCATGAAGATCTATACCAGAAATGGGTTCACAAATAAACAACAAATAGATTCATCGTAGATGCCATTACATTTGTGTAGTATGTTCATATGTATGTGTGTATACATGTATACATATATGTTGTATACTAGGGTAGGATGGAAACCTTGTTCATTAGGCAAACACTTCTGTTGGCGGGAAATTGTGCGGCTCATGATGATGAGACACACGTTTTTTTTCTCTTTCACTTCATTACAATCGCTTCAGCTCTCGCACAGCTAAAATTTCATTTCTCAATATTCCAAGGTTCTGATTCTGCGTTCCCATCGAACAACATCTCGAATTCAACGAACCCACCGGACATCTTCCTCCCACCTCTCCATTCACGCCAGGAACCAACCGCGAAAGCTGCGTATCATGTCGTCCCATTATCAGGAAAGCCACCAAGATGATGTGGTAACCCACACGCTTGAAGAAATCGCATCCTATACCCAGTCAACATTCACAAGAGCCGATCTTGAAGGCCTTGGGATTTCAGTCAATGAGTTTGACCCTCTGGACCCTGATTTTCTTGATAACAGGAAGAAGTGTTTATTTAAGCCTTATGGCAAGGAGAATATGAAAAGATGGAAGATCCCAGCTAGTGAAGCCGCATACGAAAGTGTGCATAACCGTCTAGATATCCAACATATCCCTCTCCACTCGCGCCTTGCTTCCGAGCCAACTGAAGCCGAGATAATGTGAGCTACAAGGGCAGTTATGAGATATCTTCAGACGTACTACACTTTCCGATGCGAAGGAAGAACGAAGAGTCATTCGACCTCTTTCTTCGATTCATGGCAAGCTACCCGCCCGAGACAATGAATCGTGACCTTTCCCAATTTTCAATTGAATCCCGGTATTTGAAGACCCCAAACCCAGCCCCGTCTTATTCAAAGGCATGTACGGGCGACTAGATATGCCACCTTTGACTTAATTATTATTGGTTTATACTGCCTTCTCAAAACATATACTAGTTAATTAATTTCTCTTCGTTTGGACAAGAATAGGGCGCCGGTTATGCGACCTTGTCATGTCTTTCCAGTGGTCTTGTTAGATGTTCTTTTAGATGTCTGTTTTAGGTAGATACAAAAGCAGTAAAAAAAGCATATTCTGTATAAGAGAGTTTTCCATATATAACCTTTGACCTTTGATACATTGTTATATACCTCGATTTCTATTATATGATTCAATTTGACATACTCTTCATGGACTCTAAAATGATAAAAAGAAATTGGTTCAAAATAGTACAAAACTAACTGTATACTGGTTAATTAGTGAGAGTAGATGACTACCTAGGTAAATGAATGCTGGCAATATGAACCAATAATAATTAAGTCAAAGGTGGCATATTTAGTCGCCCGTAGACATGGCTGGTCCGACGACTGTGTTGAGATTCTCTTCATAATTAAACTAGCACGCATCCTCATTTGTGATCAAGTCATAAATAATCTACAGGATTGAGACAAGGGACTTTTGCACTTCAGGTTGGAGAGTAGCAATTCTTTTTTATGTTATTTATATAGGACAGTTTCCAAGACAGCATATGCCTCTATCCACAGGCCTTGTCTAGGCCTCCACATCATCACAGTCCGTGGAAGCAATGATCTCCTTCCAACTATCAAGCATCTCTTGTTCACGGGCGATACTCCCCCCAATTGCGGCCAAGGAATCCCGTCCTAGGGCCAATCTCCCCGGGAGACTACGTCCCTCGCAGCGCCCAGTTTTGGTGAAAGCCTCAAAGAGAACTTGAGCGCCCTTGATCGGATCACCTGGTTGGTTATGACCCGGCTAGGGTTAAAAGAGATCTTAAAAACCGAAGATGTATGAAATAGAGTCCGATATCTCCGACTAACTCCATCTGCTTACAAGGATGTTGTTTCTCATTTTCCGTCAGCTGGCGCTAATCTCCATATTTTCCGCAGGAGTATACAGTCCCCGGAATCTTCATCCACTAGTTACCACTTGCACCATTGAGAAAGACCTTTGACTTTCTATCTCTCGACGACTTGAGATATCAAATTTACGAAATTGCCATGAACATCGCTTTATTTTATATTCCCACTACTATACACATCCCATCTATCATCTATATGAAAACATAAACGCAAAAATATCTAGCTCTGATAAAAGCAATGCAGTCTATCTGTTCTCTAAAATCAACCCTTGGCCAACTGAGCCGGTCAAATGAAAGATCTCAACATATCCACCCGAACGTAACTCGTCAAGTATCGATCGACATCTCCTTGGTCTCCTTATGTATCCTGAGCTCCGGAAAGCGGAAAATCCGGCTTCTTATGTGCTTTGTGTGAGACCATAAATACCATATCACATATGTAAGAAGTCCCAAGATAATTGTAGCAACAACGTAGATCCAGAGTTGCCTAGATACTTTGAACTCCTCAGTTGTCCCATCGTCAAACTTGAACAAGTTCATCCCGAAAATAGACTATTAAATAGTGAGAACAAATTGTATTTTGGGGCATCGGGGTATCACTTCTTACCGACATAAGGCTTGCGGGTAGATAAATAAGGGTCAGAATAGTGACTACTTTGTTGGCCTTGATCATCCGGTCATTTAATACAACCATTCGGTTGTTGAGCTCGAGCATCTCGTGGGTCATCCTAAAATCCAACCCTAATGTAGACTTGAATGCCTGTCAGCGAGGGGTTTACCTAGGTAATGACTATATCCTGGCTGTTGCCACTTACCATGTTTAAGATATCCTTGATCTTCTCCTTCAGCACTTCTACCCCGACAACACACCCCTCTAGACGGTCTTCGTGGTATCCCACACATGTGACCAGTTTTTGAAAGCCGTTATCTGTACTGTTATGCCGTGAACTCAGAACACTGCTCAAATCACCTAATTTTGTGAGAATGTCCAATATCACTCTCAATCTGTACGAGGTAGGTACCAAAAGGTCGCGTGTGTTGTGAATCACTGTCAAGTTAGTTGCACCCCCGACAGTCAAAACACGATCGATGTTTCTCAAAATGAAGTCCAGAGATTTATCAGTCTGAAATAACGGTCAGAAAATCTAAGGAGCAAGTATTAGTAGATACTGACATGTCTATCCACTTCATGACCAAGGCTGTTCACATAGGAGCGCCAATTATCCAGACAGGAAGAGAAAGCAGCAGAATGAAGGGTATACCACGCATGGTCTGAGCGTAGCCCCTGCTGAGAAATCGAGACATATTGCTTAATTTCTTGCTGCATGGGTGTATTGTGACCGACATGAAAGAAGATCCAGAGATTTTGAAGGTCGTTAGGATCATGGTGGTGGAAAACAGCCATTTGACGCATAGTCCAACTGTGAACTCCCCCTGGTACTGGCGTTGGAAATGTGAGTCTGTAAGAGATATCTAAAATATTGTATAAGGCCATCTGGTACGTGAATAAGTTCTGGGGAGTACTCACCTTGAATACCATTCTCGCCACTTTGGACTTTCATTCCTCCTTCACCTACCGCTGCACTCATGGGTTTGTCTCCGAATGTCGAAGTCAAGTCCCATAATTCGTTGCCAATACTATAGGTGTTCTTGATCGTCTGGAGAGCATCCTTTGAGATTTGGAGCGGCTTGATTGATGATCTGGAGTGTATGGAGCTGGATCCCACAAAAAGTCAGAGTCAGACAGGTGAGAATTTTATAAATTAATACAAATCTTACATGATGCGTAACTTTGGAAGTGGCGTCGTTGAAATATGTTCTTGAAATAAGCCGTTGGTGTTGAAAACACTAGCAATGAGCGTATGTGATGTGTCAACTATAAGCACAAAGGTCAGCACCCGTTCAGTTTGTTCAAATAATGTGAAGCACACCATCACTCTGGTAAACAGATATGTCGGCTGGATCGTCAGGGAGACAGAATGTAGAATAGAGTGAATTGGTAGTCATCTTGATTAGGAAATTCTATAGAGAATTCTCTGTTCGATGCAACCAGGCTTGGAGAGAGTTTAACAGGAACCCGGGCACCCGAGGGAACCAAGTCTTAAATGTGAATCCCGGGCTAAGATAACAACAATAAAAACCTGAAACGCCTTAGCGTATTATGCCAGAGGTTCATTAATACGTTATCCTAAAAAGTCAGGCTAAATACAGCCGATTTGCGCCCGACTGATGAGAAGTCCATATCCTATCCCTGCAGCCCAGGCTACATTAGTCGTTCCTAGGAGGCTATGTGATCTAAATTTTCAGAAGATGTATTCTTTCCTATCACGCTCACTTTGAAAAATTGGGAGCGGGAGGGCTGAGGTAGGATACCGTCACCTAAGGTACAGCCCCTTTTAGGATCTAGGCCAAGGCAGATTCCCAGGGTTGAGGCAAATTCATTCAAAAAGCAAATAACTCGGATCGCTGAAAAGAAGTTCAAGGAGCAGAGTATAAAGGTAGTTGTTCAGCCCTAGTTCACCCGTTCATCCTCGCAGAGGTCCCTATTTAAGCTCAACGTTAGCAACCATCGACAATACTATGACTTTGATAAATCTGCGTACAATATCTCATACTAGATTGAGATAAATCATGTTAGCAAAAGACAATCCATATTATGTTCAGATCACGGGAGATTTGCCTCTTCCACTTCTCGGGTTGCTTGAAAAGTATATCGGCCGCAAAAATACTGTAAGATTGGCATTAGCCTTCACATCAAGCTTCTATAGGAAACAGTATTTACTCACTGCGACTTCGACATTGTACCCAAGTAAATCGTAAAGCCTACTCTCAAGCTTTGAGCGGTCAATATAACCGCTTATGCCTTCTCTGAGGGTGGTTGAAACCAATCCAGTTGGTGAATGGATTGAAGACATTTTGGGGCGAGGCTGTGTTGACTGAAATTTAGGGCCAAGTCCGGAGTATACTCCAGCATAAGGCATATTAGGACCCCAAGACAAGAAGAGTAAGAGAGTAAGATTTAATGGAATCAATGAGAAGGGTCATCACCCTCCGTACCAGTACCCAATCCGTTTTCCGAAGAGCCCCTTCGCAAAGCCCTAAGACTACGCCAAGAATTTACAGATATGTTTTAATTTCATGGATATATGTCATCAGACGCCACGCACCCACGGGGTCTTTTCTAATAAAGACCAAGTGCGGCTCTAGTACTGGAACTGGGCCAATTATAAGTTTTCCAGCCTCTCCACCACGCACCAGCCTTGCCATCTTGTGGTCGCCGATGCATGTTTTGGTTCCCGCTACGACGCGGCATACGCCGATAGGTGCATATTGTGACCTTCATTGATTTCGCCCGCAGAAGTTGGTGAGGGGTAAAAAACAAAGCAAATTACCCGGGTTTCGGGGATGGATTCACATGCGGTATCGCTCATTTCTACTTATACATCTGGCATTAACATGTGCAGCCATATTCCGTAGGAAAATCCACGTGGAGAAAGATAGCCGCAGTAAGCACGGGGTAATCCTGGGGGGAAAGCTACGTATTAAGACTAACCTCCCAGCCTTCCCAGGTTGTCCTCCGCTGATAACCGCAATTTATTTCTTTATACGGAGTCATTCAGCCTCTACTTGCCCAAGGTCCTTCCTAGTGCGAGTTTAGTGCCGTTTATCACAGGGTAGTGGCTTTTGGTGTAGTCCGTTCGCTTCTTGGAAAGATGTCAGATTAACTGCCAAATCCACCGTGTGAGCCTTAGCGTTGAAATTATGGTCATAATGTGTACTCCGTAGAAGAGGTTCTGTAGAAATTTGGGGACTCTTTCAAATCCTCTCAGCTCTTTATTGACTCAGCAAGAGGTTTTTCCACCTGGTGCCCAGGATCCCCATACTTCTAGCCATCTCACAAATAATCTCACCGGTCACTTCCCCCCTGATTACTCTATTATATACCTGTATCTGTTAAGTCGCAAAAGTGCCGATTGGCGAGGCTGCAAGATGAGTGCAGATACCCAACATTCGAGTCGCCCAACGTAACACATCATACCCCCCCCAACCCTGTCATATCCGAAAACCTCTAATAGCTTTGATCAATCAGAACAGATAATCCACTCAACGATACAGAACCCTCTGAATTAGAGGACGATGTCAAAGCATTCCACAGTCGTCTTAGCCTCGACATTGTTGTCGATTTGCGAACCCTTCTCAACGGCGCGAGACTCGCAAAACACCGATTGCGCAATGTCCCGTCCGACCTTACCCCCGCGGAGTTGGAGACTATAAGCAGGGAGAGTTCGGAGAAATATTTCTCATTCCTGCAAACAAGGGGTCTCCTTGTTACTGTCATGGTCACGGCTTGTGCGGCAATCACACAGTATGTCCCTCATGTATGTCAACTTGGTGCTTGGCTTTGACAATTATAATAGGGGATGGCAGCAATCCACCATCAATAGCAGCGCGCTTATGAAGTGGCAGAACGATCTCCACCTCGATACTGGTGATGACATGCTTTTGATTGGATTCATCAATGCAGCTCCATGGCTTTCCGGCAGTCTTATGTATGTTGTCTCCCAACTCGAACCCAACTGAGAACAATCGCAACATGTTACTCTTCATTCGACTCTAACCACGACCACAGAGGAACATGGTTGAGCGACCCACTCCAAGAAAGATTCGGGAGACGCCCCGCGCTCTTCCTTTCTGCTATTTTCTGTGTTGCTGTTGTCATAGGTAGTAATTACCCCCCAAATGTTGCTTGATGGCGACTGATCCGGATATTGAACACAGGAACAGCTCATTGCCATTCATGGAAAACACTACTGACCTGCCGAGTACTTCTTGGTGTGGGGGTATGTTGATTATTTCCTCTACTTTCCTGTGTCCCATACAATTTCAACGTCCGACTATCTGACACGCTTCCATCTGCATAGATCGGATCAAAAGCTTCAATAGCCCCTATATTTGCTGCCGAAGCAGCACCTGATAAACATCGAGGTAAAATCTTGATGTTGTGGCAACTTTTTGATGCACTGTACGTTCAAGCTGTCCTTACATGCTATGCTCTCTTTAAAGGCCATTGCCTAACTTTCTTCCAGCGGAATATTTCTCGGTTTCTTCTGTGCACTCATTGTGATGGACAGTTGGAGAGTACTCCTGGCGACCGCGATAATTCCCGCCATCGTCCTTCTCTTTTTGGTGTTCATGTGTCCCGAGTCGCCCCGATTCCTGATACAGAGGAACCGATATGCCGATGCATATAAAAGCCTCCTCGAGCTTCGAGGAACACCCATCCAAGCTGCCCGAGATCTTTACTACATCCACGCCCAGCTTCAAACTGAAGCTATCAAAATATGGAATCCTCACGAAGAGAAATCATGGTGGTCAGAACGAGAACAGATATACGCCTACCAAAGTTGGATCAACAGAGGCAATTTCTTCAAGCGGATGATGTGTCTCGCCACCAATCCGCGAACTCGAAGAGCGTGCACGGTGGCTTTGATAGTAATGGCCTCGCAACAACTATGCGGTGTAAGTTTCGCTTCATACACGTCTTGACTCTTCTTTGCACTTGACTGACAGCTAATTCTTTCTAATAGATCAATGTTTTGGCTTTCTATTCATCCGCGCTTTTGAACGCCGACCAAAGCAACCCAAGCAAACACAGTGATACGGTCATCCAATGGTACAATTTCTGTATGTGATTATTAAAAGAACATCCTGGCTCGGTAGGGCTTTAACTAATTTGCCAAAAAAGCGTTTGGTCTAGCAAACTTCCTCTTCACTTTGCCGGCATATATCTTCATCGATTCGCGCGGACGCCGACCTCTGCTACTTGCCTCATTTATCGGGATGTTTTTGAGTTTGATAGCAGTCAGCGGCTTCTTCAAAATCGAGGCCCACGGTACTCGATTGATCCTAGTAGCAGTCTTTAGCTGTGTACCCTTTGTATTTTTCTACTCGATCGGTGCTGGGCCTATCCCCTTTACATTGAGTGCGGAGGTCTTCCCTCTGTGCGTGCGCGGTAACTTGATCCTCCCCTTCGCATTACCATTCGTGTGGACTAACAAATGACAGAGGTGGGAATGAGCTTCAGTGTTATGGTCAATTTCCTTGGTCTGGGGCTTTTAGTACTCTTTGTGCCTGAGTTGACTAGTGGATTCAACGGCGAGGGGAATCTTCTCTTCTTCTTCTCGTGAGATTACCCTTCCTAATATGTCATCTGCTTGAATGCTGACTTATATTACAGAGGCTTGAATTTATTGGCACTTATCTTGGTTTTTTTCTTGGTTAGTCTTGGCTGTCTCTTTTGCGCTGCGTTTCATGCTAATAGTTCAGGTCCCCGAAACCAAGGATGTATCACTAGAGGACATGAACTCGATATGTAAGGTTTTATGCTTACCCCAACTAGGAAGACTCTTCTTTGTCATGATTATATGCTGATAATATTATAGTCGGTCGAGCAACAGGAGAACATATTAGGGACCACTTGAGGAGTCCCCTCTATGGGAGACCATCACGCCAGGGAGATTGTTGGAGTATACCTCCGCAAGAGAGCCAAGATGTATAAGATGTATAATTTACTTGAAAGTGTCATGAATATATAGGTGTTTCCTTTTATGAATATCAATGAAAAGGTGTTAATTCAGTTGAATATCAAAAAAAAAAGCCGAATGGCGGGGGTCTGAGAGCCAGAGGCAATAAAAGAAGACAACAAGTGAGAAATCCTAACACGTAAAAATCATAATCTTGAACGCTGACGTTCTCTCGGTACACTTTTGAGCAATCTCTTCATGACACGAGAGCTTTCTGGCGGTATAACGTAGCCCGGTGGAAGGGTTGCACCCGCACCAACAAGAACCTGGGCAAGAATGGGCTTCCTTTCGCGTACAGCAATTTCCAAAGAATTCTTCTCCAAACCGGAGATTCCTGAGTTGTATGTTCTGTTCACATCTGCACCACCTTCCAACAGTGCTCTGAACTTTCTCCCCCACACAGAGTCAGGCCCTAAAGAGCCATCTGAGTCCTCCGGCGCACGGTCGATGAGCAGCATCAATGGCGTCTCATATGATTTTGGTTTTGAGGGAGTTCCTTCGCCATCGATTATAGTACCAGGCGGAAGCTGATCAAAGACCATCTTGCCCTTGAAGGCCTTGATGACATCTGCTTGGGCGCGATTGCCGGCTTTTACCGCAAAGTGTAGGCAATTCAACTTGTCTTGTTGCACGCAGATTTTGTGGTCTGCACCTTTCTCCAAAAGTAATGAGACCATGCCGGCGTGACCAAGGAATACTGCTTGCATGAGCGGAGTCTTGCCCTCGCACAGTTCGTTCAACAAAGAATTGGCATGGGTGTTGGAGTCCGAACCAGTTTCCGCATCGATATCAGGATCGAAATCAGCATCGATCACAGCTCTCACACTCTCGATATCACCCTTGCCAATGGCAAGATAGAGTGGCGTTTGGTTGTCAGACGAGAGGGTCCGTACGTCCAAGTTTCGGTTGTGAGATCTTCGTTGATACTTGGAAAGCTCTTTGATTATGGCAGCATTGGTCATTCGAATAGCATGGATCAAAGGTCGGTCGCCCTCGTAGGTCTGTTCGACATCAACCTCGTCTTCCAGAATTTGACGGACTTGGTTGATGCCCCCGGGTCTCATGACATTGACAAGAACGCCCACGTCTTTTACTGGCCGAGGTGGGTGACTTATGCTGATACTGGTAAAATCAGTACTGCTTTGAGACATGCCTGACATGGTTGAAGATCCGCTTAGTGAGCCTCGCAGATTAATCCGAGTAGACAACGACTCATCGGGTTTTGGAAGTGTATGAGAGTGATAAAGTGACTGTAAACCGGTTCGAACCTCACGTGCCGATGCGCGATCTTTGTAATCTATCTGAAGCATTGAGGTTAGAAGATTCTGCATTTTCTCTGGGACACCAGGGTTAAAGGAAGAGCCATATCGGGTTGGCAACTCCTGAATCCAAGTTTTGATGTTAGATTTAAGAACTGGGGGGTCGCCTCGATAGAAAAGATCGTCGAGAGCGTCTCCTTCGAACGGTTCCTGTCGCCTTCTGTCAAGCTCTGGCAGACTTTCAGGATCAAGAGCCAAGGCGAAAACGCGCACTAGTATGCACCCGAACGACCATACGTCGCTCCTTCGTTGAGCAATAGTTTCGGGTGCCCGATATTCGCCCCCTCTTGGAGGATGGTCAATTAGGCTAGCGGAGTATCCCGAGTCACGCCTCCCAGATCCAGATAGAGCTCGATTTGCTATTCGTGAGACGCCGAAATCGGAAATTCGCCAAAATCCAGTAGAAGAGCCCTCCTTGTTGAACACCAAAATGTTCCGGGGCTTGAGATCTGCGTGGCAGATTGCTGGGTGGCGAGAGTCCTCCCCAAGACCGTCTACTTGGAGATTTTTGTGTAGGAAGTGAATGCCAGATGCGATGCCTCTGGACTCTTGGATTAGATCTTTCAAGCGATCTGTGGGCTCTGGGAACTCGTTGTAACGCCCGGCCAAGAAAGCTTCCAAGTCCATCTGCGCCCATGGCATGATGATGTTTAAGTCCGTTCCAATGAAAAACATCGCAAGATGGGAAACGATTCGATCGTGCTTGGTCGGGCTTGATCGGAGAAAACTCAAATTTTTCTTTTCAACCTGAAATCTCTTATTGGGGAAACGTTTTCGGGCAACTATGAGTTCCTTCTATATGGAAAAGAAACCCGTAAGTGACTAGCTGTGTCAAGTCATGTACCATTATACTTACTGAATTAGGCGCTTCGGGTATCCCTCGGTGATCGCCCACATGGCCCAGGATGATATGATTTGGAGGTATGATCTCCCTGGTTACTTCTCCGAAGCCACCATCTCGAACCACAGGCTCCTTCTCCCGATACAGTGGCAACCGGTCGTGCTTTTTATACGCCGTTTCATACGTCGCTTCATCATTCTCTTTGAGGACTATTGGAAAGTAAGTCCACATATGACCCACGAAGTGGGTGGCCAGGTTGCTATCACCAAGAAAGGAGTCATCTTTCAGTTCCTTCTTGGTGAAGGTGAGAATATTTTTGTCACGGCGACGAGCGGCGTCATCATTATTTGGCGGGAAGAAAATTTGGTTGAACCTCGACCATCCTGACCAATCTCGGGGAGCGACACCGGCGAGGATGGATATAGTGCACAGCAAGCCATCTCGGGCAGCATCGATCTGTGATGGACACAGGGTTGAATCATGGGCCATCAGAAACTGTTCCAGCCGATCCCCGGCCCATACTTCTTGGACCCTGTCGTACGGGATGAATGCCTCTGGTGTGCCGTAGTTGTATATCGCTTCCTTCAGCCTCTTGTGAATATCCCCTAGGCTCATTTGGATGATGCTGACCAACAAAGTGGCCAGCAATAGAAGGGTAGAAGTAATCTTCGTCGTGGGTGTAGCCTGATTATGTCGATTTAGGCTTGTTTGAGGAAGGGCGTTCGATGAAGAATGTGCGACAGAAAGGGGAGAGGGGGTGAATAAGAAGCTAAAGCCAGAAAGAGATGGATGTCAGCAGAAAGCTTGGAAACAGCAAAAGGTGTACGATTTTAACGACACAGCCTTCCATTTTTGATCTTTGCCTGCCAAGATCATGGGGCGCAGGGGGTGCGGCGCAGTATGGAGAGTTGATGGGTATATTGTGCTTTGCCTGGTTTGCCCTTTTTTTTTTTTCATAAAGTCAATAGAATCACGATATATTAGCACTTCACTGATACTTGAGCCTCGTTAGCATCGGAATAGCTCGCGCGGGGAAGCCCGAGGGTTTCCCCCTAAGAGTGCGGAGTATCTCGGGGTATTCTCAATTCATGCATATAGTTGCTTCTTTCATTATGAAGTCGGAGGCAACATCCTTCATGATCCTAGAGTATTGATCATATTAATCAAACCGACTAACAAATGAATCTCTTCTGCCCAACAAGAGGGGAAAATGTTAGGCTGTAAAGACTAACAAATAGGATGTCCATTACGCCACTGCGTCATTGTGTCCGAGCTTCCATTTGATCGCCATTTTTATATATTGGAGAACATAGATATACAGGCACAGTTCTCATCAATATTATAACTATTACTACTGTGCTATTAAACATGCTTGAGTAACATAAGCTGCTTACTCCTGCATCACTCCGGCACAAGAACCGAGCTGTTCAGTGACCATCTATCCATAGATGTACCTATGTGTGTAGAGATATACCCTTCCACCCCTTCGTCTATAATAGGAAGTTCAGTGGGCGGCGATACCAGGGCAAGGCAAATGAGTGCGTTGGTTGCCCAATAAGCACTTATTAGTGGATTGCCTTTTGATTTGTTCCCCAACCATGGAGACACAACAATCGCAGGTGCAGGGGTATTGTGGTAAGTGACGATGAACAAATAATGAAGCCTAGGGAAAGTGTCAATATTAAACTGATCAACCGCGATTGCCGTCGCTAAATGTCATCTAACCTTTGAACCCCTGGATATATTTTCTCATACATCTCATCGGTTCCACCTTACCTCGATTTTACCAACATTGGTCTGTTTCCCATATATTTTATATATA